>JAGYYJ010002301.1:0-38532 GCA_019671005.1 Hibiscus mutabilis | reverse complement strand
AGTAAAATATATAGAAATTGTGGTTTTGCAATATAAATATGTTGAATAGCTTGAAATCAATTATATGAACACCAAAAATTTAATTAAAACTTCTTTTGCAGTACTTTTTTAAAGGTTTTAGACGAGCATGTCTAAAGAGGGCTTATAATGGACTCCTTGGAATTTTAAATGAGTAAAAAGTACAAAAATTGTGGCTTTGCAATACAATCATGTTGAATTGCTCGTAACAAATTATATGTACACCAAAAATTTGATTAAAACTTCTTTTGCGGTCATCTTTGAAGAGGTTTTAGATGAGTAGGTCTAAATATGCCTTACAACGGACCCGTTGGAAATTTAACTGAGTAAAAAGTATACAACTTTAGGTTGTGCAATATGTCACGCCCGTAGAATCTCGTAGTCCCGAACGTGCGGCCTTAGACGCTCTTGAACTAGGCAACGCCTAAGTAAGCCTGACGATCAAAGCTTAAAAGCTAAGACCCTTGCGGAAAACAAAGAACAACTGAAAGAAAGTGGCTAAGGAAAGCTTAAGCAAGGAGAAGTGAGTGAATGCTTTGTATATTCCTCAAATCTGAAGTGATTTACAAGTGAGGGAGGGGGCCTCTATTTATAGTTGAACTCCCCTACAATCAATGGCTAAGATTGATTTACATCGACGGTCTAGATCGACCTTATCCTAAAGAAATCTCACTTTTGGGATTCCTTCTTATCCTAAACATTATCTACAAACAAGAGGATGCTTTGACCGAATTACCCTCCTGAACTTCATGGATCTAGGCTAGTTCGGATGGGCTCGGACCCTAAGGTTCGGGCCGTGACATTCTCCCCCACCGGATCTGGCGGCGCCGCCTGCCGCCGGTTGAGATGGTACGACTCACTTGATCCTTGAACTGCCATAGACCCTCGGCTGGTTCCCAACTCCATTCACTGTCGGGAAGTCCCTTCCATTGAACAAGATACTCGTGCCTTGGTCGATGACCTGGTCGTCGAATGACCCTCTCCGCTTGGATGTCTTCAATTTCATTCTCGTAGGAGACCTTTATCCCGACTGGTGCTCGGTGTGACTTGCCTCGATCTGGATCCAACTCATCTCGATGGTATGGCTTGAGTAGACTGACATGGAATACTGGATGAGCTCGGATGTTTGATGGCAACTCCAATCGATAGGCCATGGTGCCTATCCGCTTCACAACTTTGAACGGTCCCTCGTATCTTCGCACAAGCCCTTTGTGCACGGTTGGGTTGCGCAAAATCCCGGTGAGCTTTGCAAGGACTAAGTCACCAACTTGAAAATTCACGTCCCTACGTTTCTTGTCCGCCCACTTCTTGGTCCGTTTTCCCGCCTTGTGTAGACAAGCTCGGGCTAAGTCGTGATGCTCTTGCCACTCCTTGGCAAACTTGTGTGCTGCTGGATTAGGCCCCTCGTACTTGGTAGCGATGGCGTTGGGTGTGAGCGGTTGCTGCCCGGTCACGATCTCAAATGGACTCTGGTTGGTTGCCTCGCTCCGTTGTAGGTTGTAAGAAAATTGGGCCACATCTAGTAGCTTTGGCCAGTCGCGCTGCGTGGCACTCACATAGTGCCTCAAATAGATCTCCAATAATCCGTTCACTCGTTCGGTTTGCCCGTCCGTCTGTGGATGAACACTCGTGGAGAAGTTCAGGCTTGATCCCATAAGCTTGAACAACTCTGTCCAGAATCTGCCCGTGAACCGCGTGTCCCGGTCACTAATGATCGTCTTTGGCACTCCCCAATACTTGACCACGTGTTTAAGGAAAAGACGAGCCGCTTCCTCGGCTGGGCACACCTTTGATGCTGGAATGAACGTCCCGTACTTGGAAAACCTGTCAACCACAACCATTATACTAGACAGGCCGTCAGTGTTGGGCAAACCGACAATAAAATCCATGGAAACACTTTCCCATGGTCGCTCGGGAATGGGCAACGGCTGCAACAGTCCCGCGGGTCTCTTCATCTCGATCTTGTCCTGTTGGCACACGAGACAAGTCCTCACATAGGCTTCAACATCTTCGCCCATGCGTGGCCAATAGTAGTGCTCCGCAATGAGTGCTAAGGTCCGGCTTATTCCCGGATGTCCCGCCCACTTGGAATCATGACACTCCTTCATGACTTCCTTGCGCAACTCCCCGAACTGAGGCACATAGAGGCGATGTCCTCGAGCATACAACAAGTCCCCCTCGATCCAGAATCTTCTCGTGGTCCCTTCCTTGGCATAATTAATCAGCATTCTGGCCGTTGGGTCGTGTGACAGTCCCTCTTTGATGCGTTCTAGCAAGTGTCCCTTCGGCAAGCTTACAACCTCGATGTTGTACCTCCGGCTTAAGGCATCCGCAACGGAATTAACCTTCCCCGGCTTGTACTCCATGGCAAAATCAAATTCTGCAAGAAACTCTTGCCAGCGAGCCTGCTTGGGAGACAACTTTTTCTGCGATAGAAAATAACTGTTGGCAATATTATCCGTATATACCACAAACCTTGACCCAAGTATGTGGTGTCTCCAAGTGCGCAAACAATGGACTACTGCGGTCATCTCTTTTTCATGGACCGTGTACCTCCGCTCGGTCTCATTGAGCTTCCGGCTTTCGTATGCAACCGGATGTCCCTCTTGCATAAGGACTCCACCGATAGCAACGTCGGATGCATCGGTATAAACTTCAAAAGGCTTGGTGTGGTCCGGCAACACCAACACTGGCTCACTCGCCATGGCTTGCTTCAAGTTCTCAAAAGCGTTTTGACAATCGGCACTCCAATCCCACGCCTTGTCCTTCTTCAGCAACTCGGTCAAAGGTGTGGCGATTTTGGAATAGCTTTTGACGAACCTCCGATAGTATTTGGCTAGCCCCAGGAAGGATCTCAACCCCGTCACCTTCGTTGGCGGCTCCCAATCAACAATGGCTTGAATCTTGGCCCCGTCCATCCGGATCTTGCCACCACCAACAATGTGGCCTAGGAATGGGACCTCCTTTTGCGCGAATGAGCACTTTTCCTCTTTGACATAGAGCTCATTTTGCCGCAGAACCTCGAACACATGCCTTAAGTGTTCAACATGCTCCCCAAGTGTCTTGCTATAGACCACAATATCGTCAAGGTAAACAACAACGAATTGATCAAGAAAGGGTTGTAGTACCTTGTTCATGAGAGTACAGAAGGTAGCGGGAGCATTCGTGAGGCCAAAAGGCATCACCATGAATTCATATGAACCGTAGCGAGTCACGCATGTTGTCTTCGGTTCATCACCTTCTGCGATTCTAACCTGCCAATATCCGGACCGTAAATCCAACTTGGTGAACCACCTTGCACCACCAAGTTGATCGAACAAGTCAGCTATCAGTGGGATCGGGTACTTGTTCTTCACCGTGAGCTTATTCAAAGCCCGATAGTCGATGCACATTCGAGCGTTCCATCATGCTTCTTTTGAAAGAGCACCGCGCGCACGTAGGGTGCCTTTGACGGTCGGATATACCCGGCATCGAGGAGTTCCTTCAATTGTCTGCGCATCTCCTCTAACTCGGGTGGAGCCATTTGGTAAGGAGCTCGGATGGCGGCTCGCATTCGCACAAGATCAATCTTGTGATCCACCTCCCTCTTTGGTGGGAGATGCTTGGGCAATTCGGCAGGCATCACATCCTTGAATTCTGCCAAGACTTGCTTCACCTCGGTTGGGATCTCATCGGATTGGTTTGTCCCATCATGGACCAAAGTAGCCAAGTAGGTGGGTTCCTCCTTGCGCACTTCTTGCTGAACCGGATGGTCGACAGCATCTTGGCCCCAACCCCGCTCTCGTCTCACCGAACCATGCATCGATGTGCCGGGTCAAGAATGCACAAACAATCGGCAAAGGAAACAGGCAAAGCATTAATCCGGTCAAGTAGGCTAAGTCCAATCACAAAATCGAAGTCATCAAGAGGGATTACCTTGATAGCTTCCTTACCACCCACCGGCCAATTTCTAACTTGACTCCTCTTGCTACTCCCGCAATCGAGTCTCCTTGGCATTCACGGTTTTGATGAACCCACTTGCCTTCTCCACATGAAGGCCAAGTTTCTTGGCAACTTGTTCTGACACGAACAATTCTGAGGCACCGGTGTCCACAAGTGCGCTCAACTTTCGACCCGCCACGATGATGTCCACGAACATTAGACCCTTCTTCTTGGAACCCTTCTTGGTCTCCATAGAACTGATGATGGAATTAAGCATGAGGGCTTCCTTCTCTTCGTCGGTCCTCTCTTGAATGGCAGCAGCCTTGGCGAGCAGGGGACAATTCCTCTTGATGTGATTACCTTTACAATTGTAACAAACAACGTCCCACGGCTTGCTAACTTTGTTGCCTTTATTGGTTGGCTTTTCGGACCCGTCCTTGGCATGTCTGTCTTTGTCTTTCCTCCCGTTGCCTTTGTACTTCGGCTTTTCTTTGAAATTGTCCGACTTCTTATGTTCAAACTCTGCAAGGGAGTCGGCAGCGGCCATCGCCTTGGAAAGATCTTGGATCTCCATTCGGTGTAGCTCCATCTTTGCCCAACGTTGTAGCCCATTCTTGAAGGAAAATAGGGCGTCGGTCTCGCTCATGTCCTGGATTTGGAGCCTAAGTTCCGTGAACTTCTTGACATACTCTCGGATAGAGCCGTCATGTTGTAGCTGGCGTAACTTCTCTCGAGCCTCGTTTTGAGCATTCCTTGGGTAGAAGTGCTGCTTGAACTCGAACTGGAACTCCTTCCACGTCTTGACGGGAAGAGTCTCATCCTCCGCTTGGGAGCATCTGTGTCGCCACCATAAAAGAGCGGCATCAGACAAATAAATAGAAGTTGTGTTTACCTTTGTTGCTTCATCATCGATGCCCATGAGTCGGAAATACTGCTCCAACCCCCAAATGAAGTTGTCCACTTCTTGGGCTGCCCTTGCCCCCTTGAACTCCTTCGGCTTTGGCGCATCGATCCTGGGCTTAGCTGCAGGTGCTTCGCCCACCATGCCGGTCAATATGGCATTCTTGTAGAGAGATAGCTCGGCAGTGAGCTTCTTCATCTCCCCCGCATGTTTCGCCTTCATGGTCTCCATCCCACCTTGAAGGGAACGTACATGTTGGTCCATTTTCTCATACATCGCGTTGAGAACTTCCCGACCTCATCGGTGATTTCCTCCTTGAGTGAATCCACCTTCTCGAGGCGTGGCTCCGCCTCCTCCCGGCCTCTTGAACATTACCCATGGCTTCCTCCAGGCGAACAACCCTCTTCTCCAACGTTGAGATGATGTCCCTGGAACTTTCCCGCTTCTTCCCCGCAACTGCAGCACGAGTATCTCGGTCAGTTGGTGGAACCTCGCTGGTGCTTTGTGGTGCCATTTCTCTCGGTCGACCGGCTCGATACCAGCTCCTAATAAATTATACAAAAAATCCTAAAATAAGAATAAAACTTTTTTACGGTACTTTTTGTAAAGGTATTAGAGGAGCATGTATAAATGTGCCTTACAATGGACCCGTTGGAATTTTAACTGAGTAAAATGTACAGAAATTGAGATTTTGCAATATAATCGTGTTGAATATCTCGTAATCAATTATATGTATGCCAGAAATTTGATTAAAACTTCTTTTGCGGTCATCTTTGAAGAGGTTTTAGACGAGCATGTCTAAATGTACCTTGCAACGGACCCGTTGGAAATTTAACAGACTTAAAAGTATAGAAATTGAGGTTTTTCAATATAATCCTGTTGAATAGCTCCTAGTCAATTATATGAACTCCTAAAATAAGATTCAAACCTTTTTACAGTACTTTTGTAAAGGTATTAGACGAGAAGGTCGAAATGGGCCTTAAAATGGAGCGGTTGGAATTTTAACGGAGTAAAATGTACAAAAATTGAGGTTTTGCAATATAATCATGTTGAGTAGCTCATAATCAATTATATTAACACCAAAAATTTTATTAAAACATCTTTTGCGGTCATCTTTGAAGAGGTTTTAGATGAGCAGGTCTAAATGTGCCCTAGAACATACCCGTTTGAAATTTAATTAAGTAAAAAGTACAAAATTTGAGGTTTTGCAATATAATCGTGTTGAATAGCTCCTAATCAATTATATGAAGATTAAAACTATTTTCGATACTTTTTGTAATGGTATTAGACGAGCATGTATAAATGGGCCAGAAAATGGACCCGTTGGATTTTTTTGAATGAAATGTGGGCCTCATTAAAACCCCCTCTAAACCTAAGGGGAAAAGAGTACCCTAAATATCATTAAGAAATCATGGGGGACAGAGATCGTCCATTACAGTAGATAAAGAATAAAGTCAAGAAACTCTGAATCAAAGAAAATAGAGGATCCAGAATGTATGGCCCATGAAGCCAGAGTATGAGCAACAAAATTTGCTAGCCTAGGTACAAACATAAGCCGTAAATAAGGCATAGAATCTAAGAGAGGACAGGGGAGCTCAATGTGAGGGCCAAGGGTCGAGGCATCCAAGGTTCGTCACTGGAGCTTACCGATCACAAAAGCATAGTCCGATTCAATAATGATGTCCGTCCAACCCCGGTCACGTCCCAGTTGAGCACCTGCAACAACCGCATGAAGCTCCGCAAAAGCAGTATCCAAATAGCCAGCAGAGTGAAGAGCGAGACCATTGAGGACAGAACCACTATCGTCTCGAGCAATGACACCAATGGCAGCGGCTCCAGTCGACGCCTGGAAGGCATCATCCACGTTGATCTTGACCGTCCCAAAAGGTGGTGGCTGCCAACGAGGATCGGAGACGGCTGGGGCGACGGTGGTGTAACACCCTAAACCCGGCTTAGAATTAAACCGAATCTAGAGTGTTAAAAGCAAACACTCATTTCTAACTTGTCTCGCAAGTTAAGATTTAAACATTGAAAATGAGCAAAAATTTAAATCTTTTTAATTTAATGATCTATGAACTTAACACTTATCTTGATTTATTCATTTTCTTTTATTGACAAATTAATAATCAGTTCTATTTTATTTGTTGAAGGACTAGAAGGTACTTATAATTCAATTCGTGTGAACAGATAATAGTGTGAATTTTCATACCTTTTCTCAATAACCATATATCTCCAAGATTATTAGAAAGGCTCAATTATTATTCCAATTTTAGGAACCAATTTATCATCATGCGATCTTAAGGAGAGATCGATCCCTTACAGACTTTATGTCCTAATTACAATTTAACATCTTAAGACTATCAATGCTAAGTCAAATCACAACAATTTTTGTCACACCCTAGCTCATTTTACTAGAATTTCATCCTTCTATATAAATTAGACCAAACTACATTCAATTACAATGTACATATTAATAATATGTTAATGATGATAAATATTCTTGGATTACTAGCATCGATTATGAGCTCATAACACATACGTATGTCTTGATAAAATGCTTCAAATATAAATACGTACTTTACTCAGTTGCTTATTCTTAAGCATTGGTATACAATCATATTATCAAGTTCAAACTTATTAATTTGAACTTTTCATGGCACTTAACAATCTTAAGATACATGATAACCTTCGATTTTAATCTATAAAGGAAAGTTCTAACCACAATTTTTCAAGATCAATAGACAAGCATCCAAGGGTTTATACATACATATATATATATATATATCTCATACATTTTGAAGATGACTTACACCATAAGTTATAATCAAGGTATACTAGCATACAATACTTGGAATTCAAGGAGTTTACTCGAATACCTTGCCCCGAATTAAACCAATACACCAAAGTTTTTGGGTATAATACCATGCTTGACCTATGTCTTTCATGTCAAAATACAATTCTTACATATCCCTTACATTAAGAATCATTCGAATTGTTTATACAAATTAAACCAACTATATGAGCTACTAAATATTGATAAAAAAAAAAGTACAAGCATGGATTACTCTACAAATATCAATCAAATATTGTGCCACCATCCTAGGAGTATACTACTTAGGGAGAGTTCCAAGCTCTACTTAGATCTTGAAATAGGATGTATGACTCAACAACACTTGAAAACATAAGAGCTTTAATCCACCTGCAATGCATGATAATGAAATGCATTAGGCTTATTTAGCCTAAGTGAGGTAGTGATATCCACTATTGACAAATATTTAAATACATGAATTCAATGAAATACGCATTCAGATACACAAACACATGCTAGTAATTGTTAATAGTATCTTAAATTTACTTTTGTAAGATTTGGGGTATTTGAAAGCTTCTTCAAGCTTCTATACAATTAAATCGATCTTGTATAAGATCAACTTATCACATTTAAGTCACCTTGGGACTTGGTATATACTCAATAGCCTTCGATTCTTTATTACTTATCAATCGTTTATCAATAGTTCAATTGAATGTTTGTTGCCTTATACTATATGGGATGCTTATTCATCTCTTGTAATACTTATATCGTATGCTCACCAAGAGCCAATCTTATCACATGCTCACCAAGAGCCAATCTTATCACCTTCTCACCAAGAGCCAATCTTATCACATGCTCACCAAGAGCCAACATTTACAATTATAACATTTTCAAGGTTTTCTTTCATATTTCTTATTCAATTTCTCAATGATATTCATGTCTTTTATTTAAAGTTTGCCTTGGATCACAATTGAATGATGATTAACATTGGTCCATGTTTGACCGTATAGGTCTAAGTGATACTTAGCTCAAAGCACATAGCAATAGCTAATATCGAAATATATCAATCCTAACTTCACATCTATCCAACCAAATTGTCGCCAATCTCAGTACAACTCCCTCGTTACCTCCTACTGTCGACAATCTCCGTATAACTCCCCCGTTACCTCCTAATGTCGACAATAACATATCACATATCAATAGGGCATCTCTCGAGCTGTAGCTCATGGACCGTAGTCCCAATATACCAGGCATCACCAATGTATCCAAGGACTTCCATTAAAAAGGCAACTTAAATGTCTTATCTCATTTTCAATATTGGGGAAGTATCTTATTGCACAAGTAACATTTCTTGTTATTAATTCAATGTCTTATAACACTCTTGAGCTTTTGTTTCTTTAAGCTTATCGATTAGTATTTTGTTGAGTTAGGACATGTCATTCTTCCTTTAGTTTTATGAAAGTATCAATCAATAATTAGCTTCCAAGCTAAATACACAATAACATAAACATAGACATTCATATCAATACAACATGGCAAAGTGCATGCACTTATGTAATGCATAACCAAACATGTTTTCAAGAATGCCATGCTATGAATGTATGCCCTTCCCCAATTGCCTCTAATTGAGCTTTATGCACAATGTAAAAGGTAATGTAATCCATCTATAACCATTTAACACTTTAATTACAATAAGAAGATAACTTCGGGATGGCACCGTGTCCCCCGAGACACAAACAACTACACTCACCTTATATTCCAATGTTATGGAATACCTGAATCCACTATACACCATCTACATCCTTCCTTAGCCATCCATATTCAATGTGTACCTCATACAATTTAGCAAGTCATTAGAACCATTTCAATTCTCTTCTAACACATACACACATGAACATATTCAAGACAGCCTCTTAAATCACATATAAATACATATAATCACACAACAATTATTTAATCACTATTATAACATTCTTATAGCAAAACAGTCCCAATTAACTTGTTTTAGCATTCAAAACTTCATTCTTTTAGCGTGCCAAACTGTACCTATATCACATAAAACTGCACATTTTTATCATACAAGACTGCACCTTTTTACTTTACAAGACTGCACATTATCATTTTAATATATTGTGTTTCTGCCCCGATTTTAGACAACTAAAACTGCACAAATTTAAAGCCTCAATTCTGCATAGTTTTATAGATCAAAATTGCACTGCTCTAATTTACAAAACTGTACCAAACTGGACTGTTCTATATTTAAAAATCTACATTACTAATTACACTTATTCATGCCCATTTTAGACCACCAAAACAGTCCCTAACCTTGTGAAAATGGCCCTTATTTCATTGTAAAACATTCCTTTCAAATATACACATACTTAATCATGTACTAAACAACACCCTACCCTCTACATAAATGCAAAACAGTCTCATTTCTCAATTGTACTCGGTTATATACTTTAACAGTCCCTTTTTTTTTAAATACATGTACAGAGAAGCTTTGTACTTACAAATACATGCCTATAAATCAGTTTTCTTTGCCACCTTTTCTGTCCCCTTTTTTATCAATAAAATAGTCCTCAAAACAGATTTATAAACAAATTATTCTAGTTTCAAGTTCAGCCCCTAATCTTTACAAGAACAGCCCCTAAGTTTCAGGTTTTCAAAACAGATCATTTAGCTCTTTAAAACAACCCTTATTTCTTGTAAAAACAGTCTTTAAATTGTTTCAAGACAGTCCCATCCTTTTTCTTAAGGAAAACAGTCCCTATTTTATTTGATACAGTTCATATATCTTATATATATAAATGTTTGTATACATCAAAACTGATCCTAGAATAATTATGTATATACAAAACAGTCCATAAGTGATTCATTAAACAATATCCTGTTTTAAAAGTTCAAATTTTGCCCCCGAATGTATTCAAAACAGTTCTTGAGTTAAATCATCAAAACAGTTTCCAATTAGCATGAATCTTACTTTTACATGTTCAAAAGTCCCTTAGCATCTAGTTCAAGTAATCGAAAGGCTGCCCTGTTTTCACCTATATGGTCAATTTCATGTTCGAATCAGTCCACCATTATTCAAGTGATTACAACAATGTCTAGTTTATATATATACTCAATTACATGCTCAAATTTTCCACAAAAGTATATATGTCTACTTATTTACACTTACACAGTCCAGTATGCTTTCCTAACATGTTATAGCAGTCCAAATTTTCATCTATACATATGTTTATATCCAAGACAGTCCATCACACATGTCTATACGTTTAATCAATGCCCAAAACAGTTTGCTAAAGCCTTCAAACATACACAAAAAAAGAGCAAGATTATCAAGCACCATATTTGAACAACTCTCAAGGTTCTATTAACCAATTTTAATCTTCAATCTAACTAAAGGTACGTGCTTCAAGAAAGGATTCTCAAATTCAATGAAATTTAAAGTGAAGGAAACAACATCTCACCTTCCTCCTGAAGCTATTTGAATTAATCCCCAAGAATTAAGCTAAATCAATGCTTCCTGTTCAAAATTCTAAAGCTATGGAAACAACTTTCTTTCTCTCTTTTCTTCTCAAGTTCCATGGAAATGCTTAACCCTTTTTCTCTTCAAGTTTATTTTCGGTGCAAAGAAGATGATGGAGACACTTGGGATAATTCTATCCTTGCTAACTGAACCCTCCCCCTATCCAAGTGTCCATCTTGATTGCCAAGTATACAAGTCCATGGATGCATAGCTATTTAGCATGCAATTCACAAGGTTTCACAATAATTCAATTTAATCCTTTTTTCCTTGAATTGGTTATTCACTTCTTCCTAACTTTCACTTTATTCCACTTACTTAATCAGTTTTAGCATGCAAACTCATAATTTAGGCTATTATTCTATTTAGTCCCTTGTACAAACACATTCTTTCTTTTATTTCTTTCTTTTTAGTCCTCTATACTTAATTTTAGCTATCATGATACACATTATATTAATTGACTTAGGAATCAAGATAGTAACATTCTTCTAAGCCTAGTTTTGGAGTGTTACAGGTAGTCGGCGGCAGAGCGGGCAAGGAGGAGTAATTGGTCGCACAATAGTCACGGAGAAGACCCTGAGCGTTCAGAACCATGAGCCATGGCGGCTGGATTCGACCATGGTGAATCATATCATTTTGACGGTTCCATAAATTCCAGAGCGAGCTAAGAAGAAGGCAAACTCAGAGTGGGAAAGAAATGAAGCACCCTCCCCAAACCTGGAAAGCACAGTCGAAACAGAGCTAGTGCGGAGGCGAGAAGGGATCTCTGCAAGACGGAGCGCCGCAGCAGCACCTAGACAATCACAGAGCACATGCAAGGCCGTTTCTGAAGAGGCCTGACAAAAAGGGCAGGTTCCCAAGCACAGGTCAGCCGCTGCTAATCGACTCCTAGTAGAGAGGGCATCACGCCCAACACGCCAGCCAAAGGTATGTACCTTGGGCAACATAGGGGAACGGGAAATGACCTTCTAGAGGGGAGAGGCCCGAGGAAGAGGACACTGAGGTCGTTATAAAAAGATATAGCCAGATCAGACAAAGTACAGTCCGGTATCATGGTTACTCCAAAGCACCGTATCTTGCGGTCTCATCGGTGACAGGGACACGCAAAATACTGTCTGCATCATCCCAATCAAAGTAGTTGCGCACCTTGCTTTCATCCCACTGGGCACGACCCCGAACCAGAAAGTCCCAACAACGGACAGGAATCTCATCATTTTCAGAATAATCACCATAGAGAGTGAAGGCCGGGGCCCCTCCCTAGTTGTCATGGTGCAGACGAATCTTGTTATCAATGCTCGGTCTCCAAAAGAAGCAGAGGAGAGCATGCGTTTGGCATGGCAAAGACCTTTCCAGGCAAAAGAGTCCCTCCTGTTGGACACAACATCAAAGATATTCCCGGAAAGGAAGTACCGGGCGCGGTAAACCCTATAAAGTAAAGAGTCCGGCTTAGAAATCAAACGCCATAGTTGTTTGCCTAACAAAGCAACATTAAAGTGGTGCATATCACGAAAACTGATGCCACCCACAAATTTTGGGGCTCAAACAGAGTCCCAAGAAACAAGTGGCCAGCCTTGCTTATTATTTCGACTAGACCACCAATAATGCCGAATTGACCGGGTCATGTCATCAATGATGTTTTGGGGCAGCATGTAGCAAGACATTACGTATTGAGGCAAAGATTACGCTACCGATTTAATAAACACTTCACGTCCACTAAAGGAAAGAAGGTGGTTATTCCAATTAGACAAGCGTGAATTCACCAGACTTGCGGTCATCTTTGAAGAGGTTTTAGAGAAGCAGGCTAAATGTGCCCTACAATGGACCCGTTAGAAATTTAACTGAGTAAAAAGTACAAAAATTGAGGTTTTGCAATATAATCATGTTGAATAGATCCTAATCAATTATATGAACTCCTAAAATAAGATAAAAACTATTTTCGGTACTTTTTGTAATGGTATTAGACGAGCATGTCTAAATAGGCTAGAAAAGTTCAGAAATGGAGGTTTTGCAATATAATCATGTTGAATAGCTCAAAATCAATTATATGAACACCAAAAATTTCACTAAAACCACTTTTGCAATACTTTTTGTAATGGTTTCAGACGAGCAGGTCTAAATGGGCCTTATAATGGACCCGTAGCAATTTTGACTGAGTAAAAAGTATAGAAATTGAGGTTTTGCAATATATTCGTGTTGAATAGCTCATAATCAATTATATGTACACCAAAATTTTGATTAAAACTTCTTTTACGGTCATCTTTGAAGAGGTTTCAGTCGAGAGGTCTAAATGTGCAATATAACGGACCCGTTGGAAATTTAACTTAGTAAAAAGTATAGAAATGGAGGTTTTGCAATATAATCATGTTGAATACCTCGAAATTAATTATATAAACTCCTAAAATAAGATTAAAACTTTTTTTACGATAATTTTTGTTAAGGTATTAGACGAGCAGGTCTAAATGGGCCTTAGAATGGACCTGTTGGAATTTTAACTGAGTAAAATGTACAAAAATTAAGGTTTTGCAATATAATCATGTTGAGTAGCTCGAAATCAATTATATGAACACCAAAAATTTAATTAAAACCTCTTTTGCGGTACATTTTTAAAGGTTTTAGACGAGCAGGTTTAAAGGGGCCTTATAATGGACTCCTTGGAATTTTTTTGAAGGACGAAGGCAGGCCTCATTAAAAACCCCTCTAAAGTCAGATACGAGGTGAACTCAGTGGAGACCACCTAAGGGGAAAAGAGTTCCCTAGAATCATTAATGAATTAAGGAGGATGAAGGTCATCCATTATAGCAGAACGGACAAAGTCAGGCATACCCGAGTTAAAGAGAATATAAGAGCCCGAATGTAAAGCCCAATAGGCTAGCGTGTGAGAAACAAAATTAGCTAACCTATGGACATAAATAAACCGCAAATTAGGAATAGAGGAAAACAAAGGACGCGCACGCTCAATATGGGGGCTCAACAAAGAAGCATCTGGAGACTGGCGCTGGATCTTGTGTATCACAACGACGGAATCTGACTCTAGTATCACATCACTCCAACCGCGATCACATCCAAGTTGAACACCAGCTACAATCGCATGGAATTCAGCCATTGCAACATCTCTGCAACCGGGGGAGTGAAGAGCTAAACCACCAAGAACGAAACTCGTACTGTTATGTACGAGGACTCCGATGGCAGCTACACTTGACGATGGTTGAAAGGCACCATCAACGTTGATCTTAACCATTCCTGGAGCTGGAGGCGTCCATCGAGGATCTGAGAGGGCTAGGGCTGTAGACTGCTGAGCGGGGGTCAACGAATTGGCATCAGCATAGCCTCGAAAAAGACTTTGGGCATTCATGACAGTGAGCCACGAAGGTTGAAGCCGTCGATTATGGATAAGATCATTCCTACGATTCCATAAGTTCCACAACATGATAAGAAAGAAGGCGAAGTCGGTGCAGGAGAGGTGAGAGGCGCCCTACTCGAACCATAGAGACACCGTCAAAGTGGAACTCATACGAAGCTAGAGTGAGAAACCAGCAAAATGAAGGACTTCTACAGCCCCAGCGCAGTCGTGAAGAGCGTGCAAGATTGTTTATGGAGCTTGGCAGATGGAACAAGACCCAGGCAATACGTTAGCGGCCGCAAGCCGATTCCTAGTAGAATGGGAATCACGTCCTGCCCGCCACTCGAAGGTACTCACCTTGGGAAGCGTGGGCGAATGTGATATAATCTTCCAAATGGGTGAAGCTCGAGGTAAAGGCCGCGGTGGTCTACGTAGAAAAAGGTAGCCAGACCGAACGGTATAGAGCCTGGACTCATGATTTCCCCAAAGCACTATATCACGACGTTCTTTAATGAAAAGGATATGAAAGATATTGTCAGCATCCTCCCAGTCAAAGTAATCGTGTACTTTACGGGCATCCCATTGGGCCCTACCATGAACCAGAAAGTCACGACAGCAGACCGGGACCTCATCATTGTTAGAATACTCGCCATAGAGGGTGAGCGTAGAAGCCCCACCCCAATTGTCACGGTGTAAAAAAATAGAACCTTACTATCAATACCCGACGCCAAAAGAATCCGAAGAGAAAGCAATTAAGGCTTGGCAAAGGCCCTTCCACTCAAAGGAATCCTTTGCGATTTGCTGCAATGATCAAAAATATTCCCGAAGGGGGAGGTAACGTGCACGGAAAACAATTTTAAAAAAATAGAGAGTCTGGAGCTGAGATAAGACGCCAAAGTTGTTTCTCTAACAGCTCAATATTAAAGTGGTGCATGTCGCGGAAACCCATACTTCACACAGATTTTGGGGCGCAAACAACATCCCAAGCGACGAGCAGCCAACCGCACTTATTATTGCGACCAGACCACCAGTAACGTCGAATAGACCGTGTCATATCGTCAATAATGTTTTGAGGTAGCAAGTAACATGACAATACATATTGCGGCAAGGACTGAGCGACAGATTTAATGAAAACCTCACGTCTACCAAAGGACAGCAGAAGATTATTCCACATAGTCATGCGGGAGTTGACCTTGTCGCGAGTAAACCCTAAGGCCATAAGATTAAAACTTCCTAACGAGAAGCAGAATTCCCATGTAGATACCAGGGTCATCCACTTCACGCACACCAAGAATCTGATGAACAATATGCTTAAAGTCATGAGTCACACGTGGTCCAAAAAAGATAGTAGATTTATCATAGTTGACAGCTTGACCAGAGGAGCACGTATAGAGGTCAATAATCTCTTTCAACCGTGAAACCTTTTTAAATCCAATGTCATCTTGAAGGACGATCAAATGTCATCAACAAATAAGAGATTGTAACACCCCATCCCCGGGTTAGCCGTCCTAATCAATTCGAGCAACGTTAGAATAGGACAAAGTAAGAGGTATACTTGTCAAACAAGTAACCTCGATATAGATAACTTCCAATGCAAGTAATCCAAACACAGCAATACAAGACATATAAATAAGTTACTTGTTCTGCAAGTAACCCTAACACAAGTAACTTGACATGCAAGTAATCCATTAGAATTAAACATGACATACAAAGCATACTTTTAAACATTAGGCATGCCAAATAGGGTACAAATTTATTTCTTTTCATTTCATTTCAAGTATGCATTTAGGTTACTACTTTTCATGCTTAATTAACAAACTTTATTACATATCAAATATACATTCCATTAGCAAGAACTAAGCATAGCATTATTCTTTCAATTAGCCTACTTGCATTTCAAGATACTACTTATTTAACCAATCAACATGATCAATACAAGGCATCCTCTATCATTCGAATAGCCATAGCATATACAAGAATGGTTCATTTCATTTCATTTTCAAGTTAATCAATCAAGTAGCTTTTCTAGACATCTACAATTTCAAGTAATTACATATGCATATTCAATACATATCTTAACTCCAATCCAATAAGCATTGCCGAATCATACCAATGGCAATAAGAACAATTATGCATGGACATACATTTTAATCTAGCATTCGAGTGACACTATAAATAAGTCACCACAACATTGAATCGTTTACAAGATTCGCGCAGCAACATACTTATATATACATATCAAGATAGTCATATATATACATAATTCGAGGTATCAAAGTTGGTTACATGATAGGCCCAACAAAAACATTACATATACTAGTCATATATATACACCGAAAATGATTGTTCAAAGCTAACTATTACAAGTTCTAGTGCCACCAAACTAGGAGCATACAAAGAGTATGAAAACATACTTTCAAGCTTGCTTCAAAATATTGCTTCGAGCTCAAGATATCCTCTTGAAAGTGTCCTTAATCTGTTATGGGAAGAATGAAGAGTAGAGTGGTAAGTACAAGTTATGTACTTAGTAAGAAGCTAACCAATTTCAAGTATACATATCCAAGTTTACAAGTATTTCAAGGGATCAAGATCATCACTACAAGTCACATGCTATTCGAATTCAAGGAGTAGACATAGACAAGCATACAATTAACATTTACAACATAGCATCATCATCATATGATTACATCAAGCTATTCGAATTATTGCTTAGAAGACAAGTAATCAAATACACCAAGTACCAAGTAGGCATTCTTACACAATAAACATCATCTATGTATTTCTTTCATGGGAAGTAACAAGTTATACAATCATTCATGTGTTATCTTTCAAGACAAGGATGTTCATTCAAGAATCTTACAAGACAAGTAATGTTCACATCACACATCCAAGACAAACAATGTTCATTTCAAGTTATTAATTCATCTTAAAACACCCTTGGTAATTAGTTCACTAGATAATCAAATCTTCAACAATATGCACCGAAGTGCCAATATGCACCGTTGTGCCAATATGCACCGTCGTGCCAATTTGAGCTCTAGATTCTAAGGCATGCCCTCCTATCGATCCAAACTAGCTAACAAGGTTGTTGATTATCAATTTCATTCAATCTTTATACAATTCATTAATCAATACATGATTATGCCATTAAAAGGCCAAGCCCTTAGTCTTATGGAGTCTTAACTCCCAAGACAAGTTTATCCATGCCATTCAAATGTCATGAACACAAGGTGGTACCATTGTTCATTTCATTTCAAACAAGTCATGCATATCAATCAAAAACACATTCATATGTATGCAATGTGCATACCTTATTCTCCAAATATAAGCATGCCAAAAAAATCATTATATAAACTAGTCAAAATATACAATTAAAATGATTGTTCAAAGCTAATTTTTATTTTCTAGTGCAATCAAACTAAAGGGCATAAAATGACTATGAAAACATACAAGCTTGCTCATTCAAATGTTGCTTCTTTCAAGATATCCTCTTGAAATATGTCCTTAATCATGTTATGGGAAGAATGAAGATTAAATTCATTAATGAATTAAGGAGGATGAAGGTCATCCATTAGAGAGAAGCGGATAAAGTCGGACATACCCGAGTCAAAGAAAATGTCTTGCAATGTAAAGCCCATTGGGCTAGCGTGTGAGCAAAAGAATTAGCCAACCTAGGGACTTACATAAACCGCAAAACAGGAATAGAGGAAAACAAATGAGGCACCCGCTCAATATGGGGGCTCAACAAAGAAGCATCTGGAGACTAACACTGGATCTAGTATATCACAATGGCAGAATCAGACTCTAGTATCATGTCACTCCAACCTCGATCATTTCTTAGTTGAACACCAGCTATAATGTTGGAATTCACCTCGCATTTTCGGACACCGGCTGGACAGTGAAGTGTCAAACCACCAAGAACGGAACTCGTACTGTCACGTGCGAGGACTCCGATGGTAGCTACACCTGTCGACACTTGAAGGCACCATCAACGTTGATCTTAATCATCCCTGGAGCTGGAGGCGTCCACCTAGGATCCGAAAGGGATGGGGCTGTAGACGGCTGAGCGGGGGTCAAAGAATTGGCATCAGCATAGTCTCGAAGAAGACTCTGAGCGTTCATGACAATGAGCCACGGAGGTTGAAGCTGACGATTATGGATAAGATCATTCCTGCGATTCCATAAGTTCCACAACACAGTAGGAAAGAAGGTAAAGTCTGTACGGGAGAGGAAAAAGGCTCACTCCTCGAACCATAGAGACACTGTCACGGAACTCGTCAGCCCGGGGTTTTATCTATACAAATGAAGGACTTCTATAGCCCCTGCAAAAGCAATGAAGAGCGTGCAAAACTATTTTTGCCGATTCCTAGTAGGAAGGGCATCACGTCCTGCCCGCCACCTGAAGGTGCACACCTTGGGAAGCGTAGGCAAATGTGATATAATATTCCAAATAGACGAAGGTCGAGGTAGATGCTGCGGTGGTCTGCGCAAAAAGAGGTAGCCAAACCTGACGGTATAAAGCCCAAAGTCATGAATAGTCCAAAGCACTATATCACGGTGTTCATCGGTGACAGGGATACGAAGGATATTGTCAGCATCCTCCTAGTCAAAGTAATCGCGTACTTTACGGGCATCCTATTGGGCCCTACCACAAACCAGAAAGTCACGGTAGCAGACCGGGATCTCATTATTGTCAAAATAATCTCCATAGAGGGTGGGAGCAGAAGCCCCACCCCAATTGTCATGATGCACGCGAACCTTACTATCAATACCCAGACGCCAAAAGAATCCAGGAGAAAGCAACAGCTAGGCTTGGCAAAAACCCTTCCAAGCAAAGGAATCCCTGCGATTCGCTACAGCATCAAAAATATTCCCCGAAGGGAAGTAACATGCTCGAAAGACACGAGAAAACAGAGAGTCTAGAGCCGAAATAAGACGCCAAAGCTGTTTCCCCAACAGTGCAACATGAAAGTGGTGCATGTCGCGAAAACCCACACCAGCCACAGATTTTAGGGCACAAACAGCATCCCAAGCGACGAGCGGCCATCTGCACTTATTATTGTGACCAGACCACCAGTAACATCGAATAGACCGTGTCATATCATCAATAATGTTTTGAGGCAGCAAGTAACACGACATGACATATTGGGGCAGGATTGAGTGACGGACTTAATGAAAACCCCACATCTGCTAAAGGACAGCAGAAGATTATTCCACTTAGTCATGCGGGAGTTGACCTTGTCGCGAGTAAACTCTAAAGCCGTCGTCCTGTTCTTCCTAACGAGAAGTGGAATTCCCAAGTAGATACTAGGGTCATCCACTTCATGCACACCAAGAATCTGATGAATAATATACTTAAAGCCATGAGTCACACGTGGTCCAAAAAAATAGTAGATTTATCATAGTTGACTGCTTGGCCAAAGGATGACGCATAGAGGTCAAGAATCTCTTTCAACTGTGAAACCTCGCCGATGTCATTCTGAAGGAAGTTCAGGCTATCATCAACAAAGAGGAGATGGTTGACCCTGGGGCCATGACGGCTAGCATAAAGACCCTGCAAGCTCGATGCTCTGCTTCAAGAGAGGCAGAGAGACCCTAAGAACAGATGAGGAACAAGAAAAAAGAAAGAGGGTCCCCTGCCTGATGCCCCTATAAGGGTAAAAAACTGGAGAAAGCGAGCCATTGACACGGGAGGTAAAAGAGACGGTGGAAATACATCGCATAATAAGATCCACCCAAGGGGCAGCAAAGCCCATCTTTAACATGACTCGCTGAAGAAACGACCACTCAACCCTATCAAAGGCTTTCTCCATTCTAGTTTAAGAGAAAAAAACCCTTAAAGGGGGCCGATCCATTATAGTGGAGAGAGTGCAGGAGCTCATGCACAATCAGAATATTATTAGTGATGTTCCGGCCTTTTACAAAGGCTTTCTGGGCATCACTAATACAAAACGGAAGAACATGCTTCATTCGGTTAACGAGAACCTTAGCAACAATTTTATAGAGCATAGTGCAGAGACTAATGGGTCGTAACTGTCGAACTGTGGTAGGGTCAGAGACCTTGGGAATGAGGACAAGCATCATTTTGTTAGCCGGTGCCATATCTGCATCTCCCTGCAGAAGGTTGAGACAGAGCTGGACAACCTCAGGCCCAATTGTTTCCTAATGCAGTCGATAAAAGCCACTTGGGAAACCATAAATGCCTGACGCTTTCTGAGGATTGATATCCCATAAAGCAAAAAGAATCTACACCTCAGTGAAAGGTCGAGTCAAGGACTCATTCATAGAAGGAGTAATGGATGGCACAATATTATTAAGAATCATGGGTGCCATAGTCGGAGTAGATGTTGTGAATAGAGATTGGAAATAATCTACAACCACAGTCATAACATCCTCCTGACGATTCTGCCAAACATTGTCGAAATCAAAGAGACCCTTGATAGTATTTTTCTTACGACGGTTTGAAGCACAGGCATGGAAAAAAGGACGTATTCTTGTCCCCATGAGAGAGCCAAGTAACACGAGAACGTTGTACCCAATAAGCCTCCTTGACATCAAGGAGCTTTCGTAACTCAGATTTAGCCGATGTTATGGCATCAATATCATGTTAGATACATATTAATAAAAAAATTATGAAAAAAAAAGTGTACAAATATAGATTAAAATGAAAATAAAAGAAAAAGATTTTATACCTTGAATATGGGATTATGGATGAATGAAAAGATGATGATGCACCAAACTTGATGATTTTGGTAGGGTTTGATGAGAAAACCAAAAGCCTTCAAAAGATTTGATGAATTGTGTGAAAAATAAAGGGATTTGATGGGTTTATATAGGGGATTTTCGACCCAAGGTTTTTAGGAAAAGTTAGTGTTTGATTTAAAGTTGGAAAACCCTCTTTAAAGACTCATTTAAAGATCAACGGCTATGCGTACCGATATGCATACGTGGCATATCGAAACACCGTAATAAAACAATTTTTAGCCGTTTTGATACTCGATCACATACCAGTACAGGTCAACCTATACCAAAGCTGTCTCCAAATACCCATACCAATACACGTTATCCCGTATAGATACCCCTGAACCAAAATGTCATTTTTGACTCCAAGGTGCTCAAAAATTCAATTTTACTCGAATCGAAATGCATATAAATGATATATGAACATCATGTATGATCTAAAACAGATGCATACTCCCCTAGCAACAAGCATAGATACATATAGGAGTAAAATCACAAGCAATGAAATCAACCAAATTCAAGCACGATTTTAACATCAAAAGGGCTCTAAGGTTCAAGGTAGGCTAGTTAAACCTAACTCTCACCTAAGAAACCAAAAACGCTCTTTATCTAAGGGTTTGGTAAAGATATCCGCTAATTGGTTCAAGGTGTCTACATATTCTAGAACAACATCATTTTTCAAGACATGATCTCTAATGAAATAATGTCTTATCTCTATGTGCTTGGTTCTAGAATGTTGGATGGGATTCTTAGTGATACATATGGCACTAGTGTTGTCACACTTAAGAGGGATGTTACCTACATCAATTCCATAATCTAAAAGTTGTTGCTTCATCCAAAGGACTTGAGCACAACAACTTTTGGCCGATATGTATTCTGCTTCGGTGGTAGATAATGCTACACTATTTTGTTTCTTTGAAAACCACGATATGAGCATACTACCTAGGAATTGACAAGTACTAGATGTACTTTTTCTATCTATCTTACAACCTCCATAATCTGCACTCGAATAAGCATGCAAATCAAAGGAAGAATCTCTAGGATACCAAAGGTCTAAACAAGGTGTGTCTCTAAGGTATCTCAAGATTCTCTTAACGGCCATAAGGTGTGATTCTCTAGGACTAGATTGAAATCTAGCACACAAAGCAAACACTAAACATGGCATCTGGTCTACTTGCGGTAAGATAAAACAAAGATCATATCATTGATCAATAAAGCTTTAAATCAACACACTTACCTCCTTCATCTTTATCAAGCTTTGTAGAAGAGCTCATTGGTGTGGCTTGAGGTTTCACATTCTCCAAGACAAACTTCTTGAGCACATCCTTGATGTACTTAGCTTGATTGATGAAGATGTCATCCTTCCTTTGTTTGATTTGGAGTCTCAAAAAGAATGAGACCTCCCCTATCATGCTCATCTCAAACTCACCTTGCATCAACTTAGCAAATTCTTGGCAAAGCAAATCATAAGTAGAACCAAATATAATATCACCAACATAAATTTGAACTACTAAGATGTCTTTTCCTTTTCTTTTAATAAAGAGTGTAGTATCCACCTTTCCTTTTTCAAAACCTTTTTCAATTTAAAAGTTTGATAACCTTTCATACCAAGATCTAGGAGCTTGTTTCAAACCATATAAAGCTTTTGAAAGTTTGAAAACATGGTTTGGATATTTTGGATCTTCAAAGTTGAGTTCTTCATTAATAAAACCATTTAGAAAGGCACTTTTTACATCAATTTGAAAAGGCTTGAATTCATGATAACATGCAAATGCTAGAAGCATCCTAATAGCTTCCATTCTAGCTACAGGTGCATAGGTTTCATCAAAATCGATTCCTTCTTCTTGACTGTAACCTTGAGCAACAAATCTAGCCTTGTTTCTCACTATGTTACCACTCTCATCTAGTTTGTTTCTAAAAACCCATTTAGTTCATATGGCAGACTTATTACTAGGCCTATCAACTAATGTACAAACATGACTTCTTTCAAATTGATTTAATTCTTCTTGCATAGCCAATATCCAATAATCATCATTTAATGCTTCTTTGATATTTTTAGGCTCTATGCAAAAGATAAATGCAAAATTACAAGCATTTTTAAGAGAAGATCGAATGGTTATCCCTTCGGATGTATCACCGAAAATCTCACCACCTTTGACATAGTTGAACTCCATTGGGTAGCTCACTTCCTTTTCCTCTAGAGTGATACGAGCATGAGAGGGGTCAAAATAATCATATTGGAAAAGAATTTGAAACTGCTTTGCAAGTCAGAAACGTCAGTCAACTTAAGATGCATTTTTGGATGGGATCCAGGCATTTATGAGTTGACATGTCTTCTTAAAACTTGTCCTTCTGTCAGTTACCTTTCCAACGCATCTTGAAACGCCTCAATCGGACATCTTGAACTCAAGATACGTCTATTTTAGTGAAGACAGCGCATGTAGAAATTCCTATACAGAATTAATACGGGATTTTTGGATAATTACGAATTTTTAAGATTTTATTTGATTATTTGTAATTTAAATCGATATAGGATTCTGCAATATCTATTAGGATCAGATTTATTTAATTAGGATTTTATTTTTAGCATTTATTTATTATTAGAAGTTACTTATCTAATTAGGAGATTAGATTTTAGCATTTATTTATTGTATTTAATTCCTAAGTTTAGTAGGATTAGAACTTCTCCATGGCCTATATAAAGGAGGCTTCACCCACATTGTAATTAAGATTTCATTGATTAATAAAAAGTTCTCTTTGGAGATTTTAGTATTCTTTGAGTTTGCAAGTGTTCGATAAACTTGTCTAGAAGCCATCTTCAACATAAGATCATCGAGTTCTTGTGAGGGAGATCATCTTCACACTCTTGTTTGCCTAGGTAATTGCATCTAGGAGGGTGGGTTAGAGTCGCTTGAGGTTGCTTGCTTAGATAATTGCGTCTAAGAGGGTGCCGAGGACAAAACAACAACTATCAATTCATCACGCCATCTCCACATATTCAAACTTCCTCCATTGACGCCACCACCATAAGAAAATCTGAATTTTTAGATTTGTTCTTTATTTTGGTTTGTTTTGTTTTTCTCTTTATTCGAATTTGCGCTACTCTATCATTTGGTATCGGATTCAGGTCGTTCTTGAGGATGTCATTGAGCAACATATTGGATTTTACCCTTTTGGGGACTCGATGTCATTATTGTTGCATACTAGATCATTCAGGGTATGATTTTCCGAATAAGTTTTATTTTCAACAAAAAATTTTGAGAGATATGTTGTCTGAATTCATGTCTTCTAATGATATTGAAATCCGTGATCCGGAGCATGATAAAGAAATTTGTTCTTCTAAGGAACATGAGGAAGACGATGCCATCGAGAGTTTAACCTTGCCTATTGATGAGGAAGAAATTATAAGTAGTGTGTTTGTTTCCAGTGACGAACCTACTATTCCGATTCCAGATGATCATCAAACGACAAGCACCGACGAAGGTACCTTACAATCAAAAGGTATCATTGAATGTTTTCATAATTCTATTTATGCTTATTCCTCTTTTAGCATTAATAACAATTTTGAAGATGAGAATGAGTTGCTTTGCGACCAAAAGAACAATCATGATGATCCCTATGAGAAGGAACTTGTAAATTACATTGCAAAAAGTGACTCTGCAAAATGATCCTTCAAGACGTCTTCTCTTCCATGGTACTTTGATGAACTTCCTCCATTTACTGGTCTAGATTCGAGGGCGAATCTTTTTGAGGAGTGGGGGAATGATACGAGCATGAGAGGGGTCAAAATAATCATATTGGAAAAGAATTTGAAACTGCTTTGCAAGTCAGAAACGTCAGTCAACTTAAGATGCATTTTTGGATGGGATCCAGGCATTTATGGGTTGACATGTCTTCTTAAAACTTGTCCTTCTGTCAATTACCTTTCCAACGCATCTTGAAACGCCTCAATCGGACATCTTGAACTCAAGATACGTCTATTTTAGTGAAGACAGCGCATGCAGAAATTCCTATACATGATTAATACGGGATTTTTGGATAATTACGAATTTTTAAGATTTTATTTGATTATTTGTAATTTAAATCGATATAGAATTCTGCAATATCTATTAGGATCAGATTTATTTAATTAGGATTTTATTTTTAGCATTTATTTATTATTAGAAGTTACTTATCTAATTAGGAGATTAGATTTTAGCATTTATTTATTGCATTTAATTCCTAAGTTTAGTAGGATTAGAACTTCTCCATGGCCTATATAAAGGAGGCTTCACCCACATTGTAATTAAGATTTTATTGATTAATAAAAAGTTCTCTTTGGAGATTTTAGTATTCTTTGAGTTTGCAAGTGTTCGATAAACTTGTCTAGAAGCCATCTTCAACATAAGATCATCGAGTTCTTGTGAGGGAGATCATCTTCACACTCTTGCTTGCCTAGGTAATTGCATCTAGGAGGGTGGGTTAGAGCCGCTTGAGGTTGCTTGCTTAGATAATTGCATCTAAGAGGGTGTCGAGGACAAAACAACAACTATCAATTCATCACGCCATCTCCACATATTCAAGCTTCCTCCATTGATGCCACCACCATAAGCAAATCTGAATTTTTATATTTGTTCTTTATTTTGGTTTGTTTTGTTTTTCTCTTTATTCGAATTTGCGCTACTCTATCATAGAGTCATGTCCTTCAATGCTTCTAGAGGTGGATCTTGTGCTTCTTCTTCTTTGGATGGAACTTTATCTACCTTTGATGATTGCCCACTATCATTGGCTTCAAAAATTCCAACATCATCATCATCACAAGAATCTTTCCTCAAAAGGAGGTCTGAATTCCAATACTTACAATGTAGGATGGGGACAACACCCAAATTTAGCTTGGGGAAATCAATGAGGTAACTAGTATAATGCCCAGCGTTAGAACAACAACATTCAGAGGCAGAACAACAATGTCATGTCAGGAGTCAACCAGAATGCCATGCCACAGCGGGCATAAAACAATTTTTATGTAGGGCAAAGGAACAACCAGGGGACTTTGACAGAATACATAGAAAGAAATGATGCAACTATCCAGAGCTTGGTATTATCTATGCGGAACTTCGAGGTACACATTGGACAGATTGTCAGTGCACTCAGCAATAGACCCTAGGGAGGTTTGCCAAGCGATACAGAGGATGTCAGGCAAAACGCAATGAACAATGCAAAGTTGTAACTCTTCAGAGTGGCAAACAATGTGAGGCTGAGACACTTGTTAAGAAACCAAAAAGTTGTTAGGAGAAGAAGAAAGGACTAGCAGATAAGCCAAAAGAACCAGAGAATAAAGTAGCGGACATAAGCGATGCCAAACCACTATTTGATGCCAAACCCAGTCAGATGCCAGGAAAACCTTGGAAAACCCGGCAGAGCTAGCTTATGCTTATCCACATCTACTATTTCCACAAAGACTACAAACACATAAGCAGGATCAGAAATTTAAGCACTTCTTGGAAGTCCTTAAGCAATTGTAGATCAATCTACCATTGGTGGAAGCTCTCGAGCAAATGTCCAACTATGTTAAATTCATGAAGGACAACTTGTCCAAAAAGAGGAAGCTGGGTGATTTTGAAACTATAACTCTCACTAGGGGATGCAGTGCAATAATACTCAATCGATTACCACCAAAGCTGAAGAATCCGGGAAGTTTTACTATTCCATGTACCATTGGCAACGTATTTATGGGTAAGGCACTGTGTGACTTGGGAGCCAACATCAATTTGATGCCAATGTCTATTATTAGAAAGCTTGGCATAGAAGCAAGGCCTACCACGGTAACACTTCAGTTGGTAGACCAATCTTTTTCACATCATTTAGGTAAGATTAAGGATGTATTAGTAAAGGTAGAAAAATTCATATTCCTAGCTAATTTTATCATTTTAGATTATGAGGTAGATGTTAATGTCACAATTATATTGAGCAGACCATTCCTTGCCACGAGTAGAGCTTTGATTGATGTTCATAAAGGTGAACTAACTATGCATATGAATGATCAACATGTTACATTTAATGTGTTTCAACCTCTTAAATGTGCATATGAATCTGAGGAAAATCAAGCCAATGAAATGATTGAGTCCATTTTTAAGGTGGACGTGGCACAGTTGTTCCAAGACATAGATGATGATGCCAGCGAATGAGACAATGCTAAAGAAACAAGTGAGGACATTAAAGGAACAACTTTAGAAGAGGTAGGCTATTTCAGACAGCCAGAGCCATTGGAGTTGGCTGGCAGAGAGATCGTGGCACCGAAAACATCCATTGAGGAGCCACCAGAACTGAAGCTAAAGTCATTGCCAGACCATCGCAACTATGCTTACTTAGGTAAACACTCAACCTTGCCAGTGATCATTGTTGCTGATCTCACTAATTATAAGCAAGCGTTAGGATGGACCTTGGCTGATATCCGAGGAATAAGCCCAACCATTTGCATGCATAAAGATCATTTTGAAGGAATATCATGGCAAGAACATTGAGGGTTAGAGAAGATTGAACCCGAGCATGAAAAAGATTGTTAAAAAAGAGATTATCAAGTGGCTGGATACCGAGATAATCTATCCCATTTTTGATAGCTCGTGGGTCAGCCCGGTACAATGTGTGCCAAAGAAAGGTGACATGACCATGGTTCAAAATAGCAACAATGAGTTAATTCCTTCCAGGACTGTTACCGAATGGAGAGTGTGCATGGATTATAGGAAGCTAAACAATGCCACCAAGAAAGACCATTTTCCATTACCCTTTATTGATCAAATGTTGGACAGACTAGTAGGTAAGGCATTTTATTCCTTTCTAGACGGTTATTCAGGATATAATCAGATTGCCATAGCTCTAGAAGATTAGGAGAAGACCACTTTCACGTGTCCATATGGGACGTTTTCCTTTAGAAGAATGCCATTTGGGTTGTGTAATGCCCCGACAATGTTTCAACGTTGCATAATGTCCATTTTCTCTGACATGATTGAACATAACTTGGAAGTATTCATGGATGATTTCTCAATGTTTGGCAAAACATTTGAAGAATGTATTTAGAGTTTGGAGCAAGTTTTAAGGAGATGCATTGATACAAACCTAGTCTTGGACTAGGAAAATGCCATTTCATGGTGAATTAGGGCATTATTCTCGGGCACAAGGTGACCAAGAGAGGATTAGAGGTTGACAAAGCAAAAGTGGAGGTAATCAAGCAATTGCCACCTCCTATAAGTGTAAAAGGTATACGAAGTTTTTTGGGACATGTAAGTTTTTACCAACGTTTCATTAAAGATTTTTCTAAAATTTCTAAACCTTTATGCTTTCTTTTAGAATAAAATGTCGTTTTTGAATTTG
Source organism: Hibiscus mutabilis (assembly GCA_019671005.1). NCBI lineage: Eukaryota > Viridiplantae > Streptophyta > Magnoliopsida > Malvales > Malvaceae > Hibiscus > Hibiscus mutabilis. The sequence continues at coordinate 9,926 of JAGYYJ010002301.1, read as the reverse complement.
ATGATTCTTGTTTAAGAGCGTTTTAGTAACTTAAAGAAAATTTGATTCATGCCCCTATAGTCGTGGCACCATATTGGAATGAGCCATTTGAGCTCATGTGTGATGCCGGCGACTATGTCGTCGGAGCAGTGCTAGGACAGTGGCGTGGGAAATTTTTCAAACCATTTACTATACCACCCGGACATTGAATGTGGCACAATTGAATTACACCACTACTGAGAAAGAATTTCTTGCGATTGTATTTGCATTTGATAAATTCAAATATTATTTAATCGGTAACAAAGTTTGTGGGTCTCCCTCCTCAGTGACAAGCCTTTCGGCTTCCCCAAGCCAGATACGGTGAACTGAAGAGAAGGGAAGACCCCTTGTAGTTTCGTTTTGGGTTGAAAGTGGTTTTTTTCGTTTCGTATTTCCTAGATCTAGGGCAAATAGAGGCTTATCCTCTGAATTCAACCTCGGATTCGTGTCGAGGGTGAGACGGGGGTTATTTTGGTGGGTTTTTGAGGCTCGTCGGCGCCAGTTAGTGGCGGCCGGCCGCCAGATTCTGGGTTTTACAGGGGATAGTTGAGAGAAAATGAAGAACAACAGGTTATTGCAAAAATCGAAAAATGAAACAAAATGGGGGGAAATTGGATTCGGCCTAAAAAGAGGGTTTTTATAGTTATTATTATTTCTTGAAATGGGAAAATCACACACTAAATCCCCCCGCGTTTCCAATATTTTCATTTTTGTCTTGTCGCATGGTATATTTACAGCTCTGGTCCCTCTTGTATTTCAAAATCTTGCAATCCAGTCCCTAAATTACACCGAATCAGTTTTTAAATGGTAAAATTACCCCTTTAACCATCCCGCATTTTTGAACTTTTCATTTTGGGTCTGCCCCTTGGTCCAATTACAGTTTTGATCCTTTTGGGTTATGTTTACTTCGCATTTTAGTCCTTAAATTACCTATTATTATTCTTTAATTTCTGCCACTGACTTTTATTTTTCTTTCATTTCAGTCCTGTTTCTATGTAAATACTCGTGTTCGTATTATAATCATATATGTTAATGTATTCTTTTGTCTTATTTTATATCCCTCGTATATGCCTCGGATTTTTATGTTTACATGTATATGTGTATTAAGCTTATGATAGTTACGTATCTTTTTTATCCGGTTATTCGTATTAAGTATGTTATATTTTAGTTGGTTCGTACATAGCATGTTTTATATATTTTTATATGCGTATGTTCTCTTGGTTTTTTAGGTTACATGTTAGTGTATTTTCTTTTTTTGTAGGATATATTGTCCCATATATGTTGAAATATGTTTTATTATTAGTATGTATGTCTTTTTGAAATATATGTTCGTCTATATATGTATTTATTCCTACCTTGTTATTGTGGCATGTTAAGTTTGCTTTTATCTGATATTAAGCTTGGTATGTATATGTGTATTTTAATTGCGTATTTCATATATGTTAGATTAGTATTCTGATATGTGAATATTTGCTGTTTTTAAATTATATGCTATGTCTTATATTTTTGTCATTAAGATTGCATATGGTATATAAATTGTTAATGCGGTGCCCTTTTATCCGAGCGTAAACGGGGCCAGTATCAGGCGTAGTGATAGTGGATTGGGCGTTTATTCTCGGATAACGGGGCCCTTAAAATTTATTCGCAATTATGACCGAATTTTAAAATAATCGTCACTTTAATCCGGAAAATCCAATATTAATAAAGCGGTAATTATTAAAGTACCAATTTTGGGCGGTGTGGGGGTGCTAATCCTTCCCCATCCGTAACCGACTCCCGAACCCAACAGTTTTTTAAATCTCTGGTTTTATGGTGTCCGGCCTACCTAAGTGGCCGGTGGCGACTCCATTTTTTTAATACGGTTTTTTTAAAAAAACTCATGGAATAAATATTTTATATCCAAAAGAATCACAAACACCTTTCAAAACACCTTCAAAAATCCTCGTTTTTATTTAGCGATGAGAAGATAAAAAAGACATCGCTACAGATGGCGACTCCGCTGGGGATATTTTTGTTTTTCTTTCAAAAAAACAAATGAGAGTCAAGCTTTTAAAATAATTACCGCTTTATTAATACTGGAAGTTCCGGATTAAAGTGACTATTAAATTAACATTCGATCATAATTGCGCGTTTATTTTAACGCATTTTAAAATATGGCATATAAACCCGTCTTTTTTTAAGTGGGGGAAAACGCTAATGCTTTTGTGGAGATATCGTTCTCCCGTATGGGCCTAGCAAGTACCTTCGGAGCTCGAGTACCTTATGCTTTCGTAAGGATATCGTTCCATCGTACGGGCATAAGCGAATGGGTGGTAACAAAAAAAAACAAAGAGTTGTAATCGAAAGGAACAAAGTTGTAACCAGTCAAGTTATAATCGAAATACAAAAGTCAGTCTAGTGGTAAATATTCGTTTCCCCTTTTTTTTTTTTTTGCATGCATATACAAAAGAGGTAAAAAAAAAAAAGGAGAGAGTTAGAGATCTTACGTGTCGCCCCAGGGTCTCCTCCTCGACACAAGCCTTTCGGCATCCCCAAGCCGATACGGTGAATCAAGGGAGGGAAGACCCTTGTAGTTTCGTTTTGGGTTGAAAGTGGTTTTTTTCATTTCGTATTTCCTAGATCTAGGGCAAATAGAGGCTTATCCTCCAATCCAACCTCGGATTCGTGTCGAGGGTGAGACGGGGGTTATTTTGGTGGGTTTTTTAGGCTCGTCGGCGCCGGTTAGCGGCGGCCGGCCGCCGGATTCTGGGTTTTACAGGGGATAGTTGAGAGAAAATGAAAAACAGCAGGTTATTGCAAAAACCGAAAAATGAAACAAAATGGGGGAAAATTGGATTCGGCCTAAAAAGAGGGTTTTTATAGTTATTATTATTTCGTGAAATGGGAAAATCACACACTAAATCCCCCCGCGTTTCCAATATTTTCACTTTTGTCTTGCCGCATGGTATATTTATAGCTCGTCCCTCTTGTATTTCAAAATCTTGCAATCCAAATCCCTAAATTTCACCGAATCGCTTTTTAAATGGTAAAATTACCCCTTTAACCATCCCACATTTTTGAACTTTTCATTTTGGGTCTACCCTTGGTCCAATTACGCTTTGATCCTTTTGGGTTCTGTTTACTTCGCATTTTAGTCCTTAAATTACCTATTATTATTCTTTAATTTCTGCCACTGACTTTTATTTTTCTTTCATTTCAGTCCTGTTTCTATGTAAATACTCGTGTTCGTATTGTAATCGTATATGTTAATGTATTCTTTTGTCTTATTTTATATCCCTCGTATATGCCTCGGATTTTTATGTTTACATGTATATGTGTATTAAGCTTATGATAGTTACGTATCTTTTTTATCCGGTTATTCGTATTAAGTATGTTATATTTTAGTTGGTTCGTACATAGCATGTTTTATATATTTTTATATGTGTATGTTCTCTTGGTTTTTTAGGTTACATGTTAGAGTATTTTCTTTTTTTGTAGGATATATTGTCCCATATATGTTGAAATATGTTTTATTATTAGTATGTATGTCTTTTTGAAATATATGTTCGTCTATATATGTATTTATTCCTACCTTGTTATTGTGGCATGTTAAGTTTGCTTTTATCTGATATTAAGCTTGGTATGTATATGTGTATTTTAATTGCGTATTTCATTTATGTTAGATGAGTATTCTGATATGTGAATATTTACTGTTTTTAAATTATCTGCTATGTCTTATATTTTTGTCATTAAGATTGCATATGGTTTATAAATTGTTAATGTGGTGCCCTTTTATCCGAGCGTAAACGGGGCCAGTATCAGGCGTAGTGATAGTGGTTGGGCGTTTATTCTCGGGTAACGGGGCCCTTAAAATTTATTCGCAATTATGACCGAATTTTAAAATAATCGTCACTTTAATCCGGAAAATCCAATATTAATAAAGCGGTAATTATTAAAGTACCAATTTTGGGCGGTGTAGGGGTGCTAATCCTTCCCTATCCGTAACCGACTCCCGAACCCAACAGTTTTTTAAATCTCTGGTTTTATGGTGTCCGGCCTACCTAAGTGGCCGGTGGCGACTCCATTTTTTTATTACGGTTTTTTAAAAAAAACCCCCACGGAATAAATATTTTATATCCAAAAGAATCACAAACACCTTTCAAAACACCTTCAAAAATCCTCGTTTTTATTTAGCGATGAGAAGATAAAAATAAAACATCGCTATAGTAGGCAACACTGGAATATCGAGATTAACTTCCTAGTTTATGGGTTTCCCTTTGGAACATAGAAAACCTACTTTCCAAATTAAACCTCAACAAATGATGGAATCAACAAATCGACATAGGGATTTTATTCACCGAGTCGTAGGCTTTCAAATAGTATATCGGATTTGAACGAAGATCAAAGATTGCACCGAGGTGCTAGCTTAGCTTGGAAGTTGATGATAGAAATGGAGGTGTGTGCTTCTTTTGGAAACAAAAAGGAAAGTTTGATTTACCGGGAGTTCAAAGTAGGAGGATGAAAGCTTCTCTTTTCACTTATTCATTTTAAACCCAATTAATCCCTTAATCATTGCCTACCTTCTATTTGACCAATGAAAGTATTTCCCTTAAGCAAGGGTTTGCTCAACCCAATACCACCCATCTTGTCATCCCTTTACCCTTAGCATTAGTCATCTTTTCTAATGACTTTCACGTAAGGAAGGCTAAGCAAGTAGGTGAGTAAGAACTTTGCTTCAATTCCTCTCTAATTGAGCCTTAAACAGATTCAAAATAGGGGACCCATATTGATATTGTCATGGCTGTATCAATACATCCACACTAAAACAAAAGTTAGTTATTGGCAATTGGACCGTATCGATCATCGGGCTTGTTCAGATCGATACACATAGCACAGAATTTGCAATTTGGCTTTAAATTTCATACAAGGGGGTTCATTCACTCAAATAGGACCAAAATGTAACTTCATTATACAAGAGGGGTACAAAGATCAATCATTACAAACGCTTAACACATCGGATTCAAAATTTTGATCACCGGAACCTACTTCCGACTAGGCCGTTTTTGGGATGTGATGCACCACTTATCACTCCTAGAGCATCACCTTGAAGATGGTAAGACCGTTGTCATAAAAGATGAATTTCCAATTGGGTATTTGCTTACAAATCAATGCCATGCCATGGTATGTTGACATAGTCAACTAACTGTAAGCAATATTTTGCCACCAGATCTGCATTTAATACCAAGAAAAGATTCCCATGAGAGAGTTAGGCAATATTATTGGGACGATTCAATATTGTTCAAATAGTGTGTCGACCAAGTGATATGACGGTGTTTGCCGAGAGGATGAACAAAGACAACATATTGTAATTATGCCATGCAAAGACCATATAGAGGTCACTTTGCCGTGATGAAAACTACGGCAAGGTGTTGTAGTCAGATTCTTTTGGCCCACACTATATAAAGATGCCCATAACTTTGCCAAGGCATGCGATCAATGCCAGCAGACAGAAATATCTCCGATGCACATCAATTGTCGCTCTAAAACATTATGCCGAGATTTTTTTGATGTGTGGGGGATAGACTTCATGGGTTCTTTTCTCCATAATTTGGTAACCTATACATCCTTGTGGCTATTGACTACGTTTAAAAATGGGTAGAGGTCGTTGCTTTACCAACGAACGATGACAAGGTTGTTGCCAAGTTCTTGCACAAACATATTTTTGCTCAATTTGGTGCCTCCAGAGTTATTATTCATGATGAGGGTACCCATTTTAAATGCAATCTAATTTCTAAAGCTTTATGCAGGTATAAAATTCAAAAGAGGATTTTTCATGGCACACCATCCCCAAAAAATGGTCAGGAAAAGATTTCAAACAAGGAGATTAAGAATATTTTAGAGAAGACTATAATCCAACAAGGAAGGATTGGTCCTTGAGACTAGATGACTCATTGTGGGCTTATAGGACTGCTCACCGTTTAGACTTGTTCTTGGAAAGGCATGCCACTTACCAAAGGGAAATGGAGCATCGTGCATATTGGGCAATTAAAACGTTTGATATGGCATGGAGGAATGTTGGAGAAAAGAGGTTATTAGACCTAAATGAGTTAGGAGAATTCAGAGCACACGCCTATGAGAATCCTAGACTCTACAAGGAAAGGAAAAATGTTGGCATGAGAGAAGGATATTGCCAAGGCAATTTGAGGTAGGACAACGTTTTTTGTTATTTAACTCAAGGCTAAAATTGTTTCCAGGCAAACTCAAGTCTAGATGGTCGGGCCCCTTTGAAGTTTTAAAGCCATATGCCCATGGAGCAGTGAATATCAAAGATTTGAAGTCGGGAGCAATCTTTAAGGTAAATAGCCAATGATTGAAACACTATTTGGAAGGCATTTCGAGGAATGCCAATGACGTTATCCTCCTGGCAGAGATACCGTGATCATCATCATTGTGTAATTTTTGTAAATAGTAGGTTAGATGTTTTTTTTAAGTATTTTTATTTAATTATTATTCTTTTAATTTTTTATTTTTCCTTTGCTATGTTGAAGGGGTTTTGAGTAAGTACTAGTTTTTGTGCCGTAAAAATATGCCAAGATAGCAGTTGGCATGCGGGATGAGATTTTGAAGATAAAGATTTACCCTAGCTGCCCAAGGCTTGATAAAACTCAGCCCAAAAAAAAAGAAAAAAATATTCATTTGAATTTTTACCCTAGCCGCCAAGTGATAAGATGAAATTTAAATGTCAACATAATCACTTCATTTTTCTCCCTATCACTTAAACCCTTATCACATCATCCCTTTTATTCTCCCCAAACACGCAAAGAACCATCATTATCCCCTCTTGAATCAACTACAATAATTACTCCATCTAAAACACTCAACCTTTTCTTTCTTAAATCTTTTTATCTTTCATCTTCATAAAACCTTTAGCCGTTTCAAGATTAAAAAAAACCTTTCACTTTTCTCTTTGTTTCTTTATCAGCTAATACGCCCAAAGATTCACTTTTTTCCTCATCTCTTCCAAATCATTCAAACACCCAACTTATTTCCATGGCTTCATCATCGATTCCGTTCAAGATCTTTTCAATGAGGAGATCCGTAAGAAATATGAAGAAAACTTTGCTTCAAGATCGTTTTGTTATGAGAAAAACTTTAAGATCAAGGATGAACCAAACTTGGGATTTACCCCGAAGTTCATGTCGGTGGTGATTAAGAACAAGTAGGAGCTTTTATGCCAACAGAAGGGAGAAGTTTACTCTAACATCGTCTGAGAATTATACGTCCATCTCGCCACCAAAGATTCACCATTTTTTATTATTCAAGGTACGTGTGTGCGTTTTGATGAAGGGTACATTAACACCATGTTTAAGTTGGAGTGTGCAGAGGATGAACATTTTAAGTTTTCCGTCTCAATGAACGGGGCCAAGAGAAAGAAGCTATTGACATATTTGTACAAGTCTGGCACTGCATGGACTGTATTGTCAAAGGGACATCGAATGGTGAAGCGGCTGGCATTGAAGCCACAACCAAAAGGGTGGAGTCACTTTTTGAAGGCAAATTTGATGACCACAACCCACAATGAAACTGTCTTAGAAGAAAGGTCGGCACTACTGCATTCCATCATTATGGGCCCCAAGATAAATGTTGGTTGGCTCATCATCGATGAAACCTATAAATGTACTGAAAGAGGTAATGGCAATTTGTTATTCCCTTTGTTAATTTCTAACATTTGCATGTAACATTGTGTGTCCAAGCTTGATATAGATAAAGCCTAAACGACCAAGGGAACAACAATCACGGCTACCTTGTGGAGGCAACTCATTGCCACTAAGTCAAAAGACAAAGGCAAGGGAAAGGGCAAAAGTGCCAACACCCAAGCCAAAGGTGCCGAAGGCAGAGTCTGACGCTCACATGCCAGCTAGTTCTGTGGAAATGCTTTTCCAGATTTACCAGCGCCAGGATATCATCCTCCAAAAATTAGAGAAAGCTGAGGAGCAAAATCTCAAGCTCTAGCATTACGCTCATGCCAGGGACGTTGTCATCAAGGATACTCTTGAAGTACTATCCCCAGGTGTCTTGCTAGACTTCCCAGAGTTCCCCACTGAAATCTTTGCCAGTGATGACATGTCAGCTAGCCCTCGATCAGTTCATACTCTGACACAGTCAAATGCCACCATCCTAGTCTTGCCAGTTCAAGTTGAATCAGCCAAGTTAGAAACACCGCCAGAGTCAGAAGAAGAAGTCCAGAAGAAACCTGCCACAACGTCTATTGTCCCTGCCTCGTCTGTCGCTACTCTTGCCGCTTCGAAGCCGGTGTAGATTGTCAAGAAAGTTTTCTGCAACCTTGGAGCTTCCATTGCCGCCTCAAGCCAAGCATGAAGGGAAGGAAATAAATGGCCCCCGATCACGTGACCTTTGTGAAGAGAAAAACCCACGTCACACGAGAAGAAGTCTTCGAAAGTGAGTCCTCCTCCGCTTAAAACTCCTTGCATTCATTTTTATTTTATGTTTTCATGCATTCCAATTAATGTTGCTTGTTAATGTCCACATGCATTGAGGACAATGCACATCTTTGATTTGGGGGTGTGTGTTACCTCACATTTATTGTCATGCCATGCATTCATATTACATTTCTGTTTGCATTATGTGCCATGCCATGTAGGTTAGTTTACTGTCATGCATACCGAACCACTAAAAAAAAGAGAGAAAATGTTGCCTCGGTCAAATTTTGAAGAATGCTGACATTTTGTTAGGCTAGTGTTATTTGTTCTAGAGCATTCTGTTCGATGATGAAATTTAAATCCTTAGTTTGCCTATGCTAGCATAATTTAGTAATGCCAGGTTTGCTTGGCAATTGATCTCTAGTTTGGGGAATTGAACTCTCACTTGACAATAGTATGCATCTAGTTCCCAAACAAACTTAGAATTTTTAAAACTAAGCTCAGAATAATATATATATATGTATATTGATGCCAGGGTAGAAAAAATTAATAAGGCAACAATGATTTGCCAAGGCAAGAAAATAATGTAGAGCTCTCCTCTGCCTTGAGATAATAAGTTACTTGGGGCTTCGTGGTTTGCTCCTTCTTAGTGGTCAAGTCAAAAACTTTAGGATATGAGTTGAAGAGAAATCCTAGTAATATTTGGATTAACGTAGGGGTTCGTGGTATGCTCCATCTTATTTTTCACGCCAAACAATGTTACAAAGCAAGCTTAAAATATTGCCAGCAAAAACCTTTGACGGGAATAAAAGAAATTTTTTCTAAGTTTAGATAGCAAATTTGACTAAGGGAGTAAAAGGATACTTGATACATATTGCCTTCACTTCGTGCACTCTTCATGACCTTAGACTAGAGTTATATTGTTGTACTTAAATTTGTTTATCTGCTTGGCATTACTGCACTGGGATATCTGAGGACAGAACTAGGGCCAGATTCTGCTTGTCAGCACTTGTTATTATTCCAACCAAATTTTTGCCGAGGTACTTTTCTTGTTTTTCTATTTTTATATTTTTAGTTGCATTACTTGAGGACAAGCAATGAGCTAGGTTTGGGGTGTGTTATCTCCTCAAAATAATTAATTTTCATACATATATTACGATGCTTTTACTTGCCTTTAAGTACATTTAGTTGCACTTAGATGTTAAATACATGCATTTGCATAAGGAGTTTGAGAGTGGTGCTTTGCCAGTGTGAAGGGTTGCTTTGTTGGCATTATTGCAGGCTTGCCAGAATAGGACACGAAGCGAAGCAAAGTAGTGCAGAAAGAAGGAATGGCAGAGAGAATGCTGAGTTGCTGTTGGCAGCGATGGATCAAAAATTGCCAAAGCTCGGCTGGCATAGAAGAGGTGTCTAATGCCCGGCCAGGTAATCGTTGGACCTTGTACACACCAGCCCTAGGATTCAAATTTTGGATAAGATGATCACATC
>JAGYYJ010001441.1:0-40795 GCA_019671005.1 Hibiscus mutabilis | reverse complement strand
GCCTATTGTTCACCTAGAATCTTGAAAATCAACTTGTACACAACTACGCACACACATTGTCATGAGTATTATAGTTTGGTTCATTAATTTTTGTGCTATCCGAAAAATTAAAATGTGATCATACTTTCTACCACGGTTTCGAGGTTTGAATTCAAGTTTGAAGCACATATTTGATGATTAAAGTCTTGGCGATAATTGTTAGTTTGCATTGCTTGAGGACAAGCAATAGTTCGAGTTTGGGGGTGTGATAAGTGTTCAAAAGTACTATTTTTATTACCCTTTTACTCATATTATTGTTAGACTTAGGCTCATATTAGTTGCATAATTAGTCATTCATGCATTAATTCATGTTTCTTTCCACCGTTGAGCTTGATTACATAACTTGGTGATTTTTGTGGAAAAAATATGCTGCTTTTGGTGTGTTTTTTGTGTGTGTGCTGAATCACCTGCCAAAGCAAGGCTGGACGAGTTGCTAGGCAATGTATAAAGGAGATGTCGAGCTAGTTGCCGAGGGCAATACTTGAAGGAGATGCCGGTAGTTGCCAAGGCAATTTTCGACAAAGAATAAGGTGATATGGTAGTTGAAATTGATGACTAGATAAGCCCAAGATGACGTGGAGGAAAGTTAAATCCCAAAGGATTTTGATTTCCATGAAGAGGTTAAAGAGAAATTAAATCCCAAGAAGATAGGAGAAGTTCTAGAAGGAATTTAAATATAATAAAGAATTATATTCTTTAAAGATAATTTAATTCCAACTTAACTTCCTCCTCAAGAAGGATTTTGACTGGCCATCTCCTATTTAAAGGATCAAGCCAAAAAGAGAGTTAAACAAGAAGAGGAAAATTTACAACTCAAAGGGCAAGAAGAGAGAAATTTAGACAAGAGAGAAAGGGGAGAGAGTTTGATTTTGTCTTTTTCTTTTTGCTTCCATTAGATTCATGGTTTGGGGATTATTCTTTGTATATCTTTTGAACCCAACCATGAACTAACTTGATTGGTTGGGGGTTATTGTGTTTTGTTGTTGTGAGAAACAATTGGATTTTGTTTAGGTAATAAGAGTTTGCACTTTTCTATTCAAGGTTTATTCATTCTTGGTTCTTATTTTTGTTTGCGAGTGAATTGGGAGAGGATCTTGTAGTTCATCTATTTATCTAATATCGGGAGAGTTATATTCAAAAAATGAATGAGTATGATCTTTATTCAATCTATTGATGGTGAAGATTAATCCGACTTAGGAATAAGTTAAGGATTTCAACGGGTAAGAGGAGCGCAAGATTGGTTGTTGTTCACCCTTGATTCACGCAGGGATGTATTATCAAGGAATGCATAAGTAGCTAGAGTTTCCACTTAGGGATAAGAAGAAACCATTGAAGAACGCTTTGCCGAACCTTGAAGTTGCTACCCAGACGCCCAAGTAGTTGCCTAATTAGTCGCCCAGGCAACAATCGATTAGTTGCCAAGGCAACCCCATTGTGCAAGTTGCCACGGTAACTGAGTTGCCCTTGCACTCTTTTACCAAGACGATCCAATCGGCTATCACACCTCAACTCACGATAACATGGCCTATCTCTCTCATTTAATTTCATCTATTCTTTTAGTTTATTGCTCTTAGTTTTATCGTTAATTAAAACCTCTATTATCAATTGTGTTTTTATTTTCACAGTGCAGTAACTTAAGCAAAGTGGCCCAAACCAATCCCTGTGGAGACGATACTCGATACTATTATCACTTTATTACTTGCAACGTGTCTACTTGTACATTTGCGTAGCACTTACTACACGCAACAATACCCATGGGGCAAGCTCGAAATAGAAATTTCAAAAACGCGGTGGGACTTAGGGCAGAATTTCACCATTTAAAATATGAATTCAGTTAATTTAGGGGCGAAAATGAAAGATTTTAAAAAGCAAGAGGGGCTGGGATTGCAAATATCCTATCGACGAGACAAAATGAAAATCTCAAGAACGCGGGGGATTTATGTCATTATTTACCCATTTTTTATTTCCCATTGCGTAATAATCGCTACGCACTTGTGCAAGTATACACGCTGCAAGTAATAAAATGATATGAGTATCGAGTATCGCTCTCCACGAGGATTGGTTTAGGTCACTTTGCTTTAGTTATCTCACCGTAAAAATAAAAACACAATTGATAATAGGAGTTCTAATTAACGAGTAAACTAAGAGCAATAAACTAAAAGAATAGATGAAATCAAATAAGAGAGAGTAGGCCAGGTTATTGTGAGTTAAGGTGTGATAGCCGATTGATCGCCTTGGTGAATAAGTAGAAGCCGGATTGCCAGGGGCAATTCTATTATGATTGCCTAGTCGATTGCCGTGGCAATTTGGTTTTGCAATTGCTAGGTTGATTGCCGTGGCAATTATGCCTTGTTGCCCGGTCGGTTAAAAGGGCAATTCCCCTCGTTGTCCGATCAGATTGCACGGCAATGCTCCCGCGATTGCCTGGGAAATTAAGGATGGGTCGATTGCCTGGGCAATTGAGCATTCACTTTCAAAGTTCGGCGAAGCATTCTTCAATGGTTTCTTCTTATCCCTAAGATGAAACTCTAGCTATTTGTGCATGCCTTGATAATACATCCCTGCGTGAATCAAGGGTGAACAACAACCAATCTTGCACTCCTCTTAGCCGTTGAAATCCTAAACTTATTCCTAAGCCGGATTAGTCTTCACCATCAACTGATTGAATAAAGACCATGCTCATTCGTTTCTTGAATCTAACTCTCCTGATATTAGATAAATAGATGAAGTTACGAGATCCTCTCCCAATTCACTCGCAAACAAGATTGAGAACAAAGAATGAACAAAATTTGAAAATTGAATTGCAACTCAAAAACCTAAACAAAATCCAATTATTTTTCACAACAACAAAATACAATAACCCCAACCAATCAAGTTAGTTCATGGTTGGGTTCAAAAGATATACAAAGAATAATCCCCAAACCATGAATCTAATAGAAGCAAAGAAGAAGAAGAAATCGACCAGCCCCTTGCTCTCCTCTCTTAATCGGACTCTCCCCCTATGCCTCTCTCTCTTGTCGAAACTCTCTCCTCTCTCCTTGCCCAACTCTCTTTGACGGCTTGATCCTTTAAATAGGAGATGGCTAGGTCAAAATCCTTCTTGAGGAGGAAGTTAAGTTGGAATTAAATATCTTTAAAGAATATAATTCTTTATTATATTTAAATTCCTTCTAGAACTTCTCCTATTTTCTTGGGATTTAATTTCTCTTTAACCTCTTCATGGAAATCAAACTCCTTTTGGATTTAACTTTGCTCTACGTCATCTTGGGCTTATCTAGTCATCAATTTCGACTACCATATCATCTTATTCTTTGTCGAAAATTGCCTTGGCAACTAGCTCGGCATCTCCTTCATGCATTGCCCTGGCAACTCGTCGGCATCTCCTTCAAGCACTGCCCTGGCAACTGGTTCTAGCCTCGTTTAGTCAAGTGATTCTGCACACACACAAAAATACACCAAAGCAGCATCTTTTTCCACAAAAATCACCAAGTTATGTAATCAATCTCAATGGTGGAAAGAAACATGAATTAATGCATGAATGACTAATTATGCAACTAATATGAGCCTAAGTCTAACAATAATATGAGTAAAAAGGGTAATAAAATAGTACTTTTGAACACTTATCACACCCCCAAACTCGAACTATTGCTTGTCCTCAAGCAATGCAAACTAACAATTACCATCCAAGACTTTAATCATCAAAGACATGCTTCAAACTTGAATTCAAACCTCAGAACCGTGGCACAAAGTATGATCACATTTTAATTTTTCGGATAGCACAAAAATTACCTGGAATCAAACTATAATCTCGTGACAATGTGTGTGCGTAGTTGTGTATAAGTTGATTTTCAAGATTCTATGTGAACAATAGGCTTTATCAATTTAATTACCGGGGCATTTATTTTTATTTTCACTAGAGCCAATTTCGGGCACCTCTAGCAACGTAAGCAATTTCTCATTTTATTTTAGTAGACTAGAGCCAATTTCGGGCACCTCTAGCGATTCTTTAATGTGCATTAACTACTAGAGCCAGTTTCGGGCAGCTCTAGCAAGAAAGTAACTTTTAATTTTCAATTTTAAATTTACCCAAATTTTAAGCAACCTAAGTTCACTAAGTTTCTTTCAATCAACAAGCCACAACCGTGTATAAAAAATCAGCATCATAGTAAAATTCTAAGTTCTTTTCATGCAATCCTAAAATTAAAGGTTATTTCAATTAAGTGTAGTGGCAAAAATTCATCATTGGATATTCAACAAGTCTTAAGCAATTAAATCCAATTAAAGGCATGGCAAGTAACATATGCAACCTATATGTGATTGCTAAAGATGAATGCAACTAAACATGAAACTAACTAGAAACCAACACCCCCCAAACTCGAGAGAAGCATTGTCCTCAATGCATGTAAAAAGTGAAACAAAATTTAAAAGAAACTAAATGAAATGAGTTAGTCGGAGAGTTCGTCACCTCGCGTGATAAATTTCCTTCTTTCCGTTTGCTTGATTCATTTTCCGGAACGGTGGTTGAATGCTTGTGGCCGATCATGCGTGAATAGCATTGCTTTGATTTGATCCATGTTTGCCGAGACAGGTTCACTTGTCTGGGCATCAGTAGTTGCTGAAGCCATTGTTGTTGCACAGGCATCGCCGATTTTGTTTCGTGGCAATGATTTAGGCGGTTCCTGGGCATCCTTTGTTGCGGTTGCGGTTGCCATGGCAAGTAGTCGGCAGTGAATTTCCTTAGCATGGTGGTTGTGAGTCTTGTTGTGGAAAAGAAAAGAAAACAAAGAAAACCTGGAAACTAAAGATAATAAAGAAAAATAAAAGAAAATATCTCCTAAAAATAAAAAGAAAAAGAAAAAGGAAATATTGAAAGGAGAGCATGCCCATGCATCTCGTAAGGTGACCACTTCTTTGTTACATTCCGCATGGGTACCGTTGTAGTGCTTCAATCTTTGTCTGTTAACTTTGAATTCATGTTCGTCAGTGATGGACTTGATTATCACGGCACCATGGGAGAATGGTTTGACAACTTCGAATGGTCCCGACCATCTTGATTTCAGCTTTCCCAGGAAAATTTTTAGCCTGGAATTGAATAAGAGAACTAGTTGCCCTGGCATGAATTGCCGCAGAAATAGTTTCTTGTCATGTCATTGCTTTTTTTTCTCCTTGTAGATTCGTGCATTATTATAGGCGAGTGCACAGAATTATTCTATCTCGTTGAGGTCCAACAAACGCTTTTGTCCGGCACTTTCCCAATCCATATTCACGGTCTTAATTGCCCAATATGCCTTGTGTTCGATTTCCACCGGTAGATGGCATGTTTTGCCATAGACAAGTCAGAAGTGGGGCATACCTAAGGGTGTTTTGAATGCAGTGCGATATGCCCAAAGTGCGGTGTAGCGAAGGTCTCGCTAAATAAAAACGAGGATTTTTGAACGGTGTTTTTGAAAGGTGTTTGGATATAAAATATTTATTCCGTGGGGTTTACAAAAGCCTTATAAAAATGGAGTCGCCACCGGCCACTTAGGTAGGTCGGACACCATAAAACCAGAGATTCAAAAAGACAGGGTTCGGGAGTCGGTTACGGATGGGGAAGGATTAGCACCCCCACACCGCCCAAAATTGGTACTTTAATAATTACCGCTTTATTAATATTGGATTTTCCGGATTAGAGTGACGATTATTTTAAATTTCGGTCATAATTGCGAATATATTTTAAGGGTCTCGTTATCCGAGAATAAACGCCCAACCACTATCACTACGCTTGATACTGGCCCCGTTTACGCTCGGATAAAAGGAATCCGCATTAACAAGTTATATCTCGATATACAATCTTAGTAGCAAAAACGTAAAACATGACAAAACATTTAAATATAATAAAGATTGACATACCAGAATACTAATTTAACATGAATGATATTTTAGACTAAAACATGTATATATATATATTTTTTATTTTAAATAATAGATAAAAACAATTATCATACGTCAAAATAATAAGGCAGGAATAAATACATATATACGAACAAGTATTTCAAAAAGACATGCATACTGGTAATAAAACATATTTCAACATATACGGGTCCACATATCGTATAAAAAGGGTAAATATACTAACATGTAGCCCTAAAAAATAAGAAAGCACACACACATATAAAAATACTAAATATGCCATGTACGAATTAACTAAAACATAACATGCTTGATACGGATAACCGGATAAAAAACATAAATATTATATTTAACACATATATACATAAAAACATAAAACGAATCATATACGAGAGACATAAAATAAAATAATATCAACATATACGATTATAATACGAACAATAATATTTACAAAGAAAACAGGACTGAAATGAAAGGAAAACGATAGTTAGTGGCAGAAATTAAAGAGCAATAATATGTAATTTGGGGACAAAATTGCGAAACAAACAAAACCTAAAAGGACCAGATTGTAATTAGACCAAGGGGAGACCCAAAGTGAAAAATTCAAAAACGCGGATGGTTAAGGCGTAATTTTCCCGTTTAGAAACGATTCGGTGTAATTTAGGGACGAAATTGTAATCTTTTGAAAAACCAGGGGGACTGGGGCTGTGATTATACCATGCGGCAAGACAAAAATGAAAATATTGAAAACGCGGTGGGATTAAGTGTGTAATTTACCCATTTAGTAAAATAATAACACCTATATAAGGGCTATTTTCATACCGAAACCAAATTTTCTCCATTTTTGTTTCATTCTTCGCCTCAAATAACCCATGTTCATCTTTTTCTCTCAAGTGTTCTTGAGAAACCCAGACGTCCGGCCGTCGTCGATTTTCCGCCACCGATCGACCGCCGTTAACCGGCGCCGGTAGGCTCCCCAAAATACACCAAAACGCCCTTGTCGTCCTCAATACGAATCCGTGGTTGGATTCGGAGGATACCCTTTCTTTTACTCTAGATCTAAGAAATACGAACCCAAAAAAATATTTTTTTAAACCAAAATACAACTACAAAGGGTCTTCTCTTCCCTTTAGTTCACTAGATCTAGCTTATGGAAGCCAAGAGGTTTGTCACCGAGAGAAGGAAGACCCACAGATAACGCCGATAAGACTACTTTTTGTTTCTATTTTTTATTTACATTTTCAGATATGCATGTAAAGAAATAAGTAAGAAAAAGAGGTAAGTGTTTACCAATGGACCCTTTTTGATTATCTCGACCGTTACAAGTTTACGGTTTTACAAGCTCTCTGTTCTTTTTTGTGTTACTACTCTCTCTGTTTTTTTGCTAATCTTTTTGCTCGCTAAAAAATTCTTCCATTACAACAGCCCCGTTTCATATATATCACGCCTCTGTATTTTGGTTGCAACTTGTATCTTCTTTTCCAGATCTGACATTTGCTTGTTGTCTTTGGCATAATCAACGCGGGATCAATATCGGGCGCGGTGGCGGTGTGGTCGTCATTCGCCCGAGGCCGACGCATTTTCAGCCGTTAGATCAGATCTGATCTAACGGTCGAGATGGCTTGAAGAACGATCGGCCTGGATGAAGCCTCGATCTGATGAGACGGCTTGAGATTTCGCCACGTGGAGCTCCGCAGTCGAGGAGTCAGAACGCGTGGATCTTACGCGCGCGTGAGACATTAAAGCTTCCGCGTGTGATCCACACGCGCGCGTGGCACTCGAACGGTCCATACGTGTGGAGCACGCGCCTGGCAGATATTTTTGACTTCCATTGCATCGTGGCCGTTGGATCGATCTTGATCCAACGCCCACGCTACACCGCACATTTGTAATAGGATTCAGATTTGGGCCAAACGGGCCTTGTAATTGGATATGTAATTGGACTTGGATTTTATTTATTTGGGTTTAATATATATTTAATTTTTCATTTTACTAGCCCAATAATAATAATAGTATACTTATAACAACAATACATACGAAAATATATACTTATATTATACGATCATTAATTAATATAATATTCTAGTATACGTACGTATAATCATATATATAATTAACATGACATCTATATACGCTTATACCCTAGATACATACGCGACATACATACACCCCTAATACGTATACATAGCTTATACATGCACACATCACCTTATATTAGTAACATTCATATAATAAATATACATGCAATATTAATATATTTACAAGTGAAAATGAGTGATTACATGCGGCATCTAGTTTTACTGACCAATCCTTCCTAGAGGGATTTACAACTTTCTCGAGTATACCCTTCAATTCTCGGTTAGAAATTTCTACTTGCCCATTGGTTTGTGGGTGATATGCCACGGCAATCTTGTGAGATACACCAAAGCGCTGTAACATCTTGGCGATGAGTTTGTTGTCGAAGTGCTTTCCTTCATCACTGATAATTGCTCTCGGTATCCCAAACCGTGTAATATGTTTTTTTGCAAGAATTGTTGCACGATCTTAGAATCGTTGGTGGGAATTGTAGCTGCCTCAACCCATTTAGACACGTAGTCGATAACAAGTAGAATGTAGAGGTTGCTGAATGAAGATGGGAAAGGTCCCATAAAATCAAGCCCTCATACATCAAACAATTCCACCTCGATGATGTTTTGGAGCGGCATCTCATGTCGTCTAGAGATATTGCCCGTCCTCTGGCAACGATCACATTGCTTGTAAAACTCTTGGGCATCTTTGTACAGTGTTGGCCAATACAAACCGGATTGCAAAACTTTGGCCGTGGTACGTGTTCCTCAAAATGTCCTCCATAGGGTGAAGAGTTGCATTGCCAGAGTACATTCTGCTGCTCCTCTTTAGGGACACATCGGCGTATAACCTGATCTGTACATTGTTTAAACAAAAGAGGCTCGTCCAAAAAGTAATGCTTAGCATCATGGCAGAACCGCTTCTTTCCTTGGTGAGTAAGGCCATAAGGTAAAATACCACAAACAAGGAAATTAACTAAATCCGCGTACGAGGGTATTGTCGAGGCATGTGTTGCCGTGGAAACTGCTTCTATGGTTGCCAAGGTGTGCGCGTCTAGAGTTGTCACTGCATGCGCATCAAGGGTTGCCAAGGCATGCGTGTCAAGGGTTTTTGAGGCGTGCGTATCAGTGGTTGTCGCGGCGTACGCATCTGGAGTTGCCGAGGCGTGCGCATCAAGATTTTCTATGGCATCGAGAGTTGCCGAGGCATGCTCATCTATGGTTGCCGAGGCGTCTAACAGTTGCTCATCCGAGAATGCATCGCATATCTCTAAATCTGCGTCCTCCTCCCTGTTGCGTTCTAATCGTGATAAGTGATCGGCCACTTGATTGTCTGTTCATTTCCTGTGCGTTGGCCTAGGACTGCTCCTACCGCGAAATCACTTGCATCACACATGAGCTCAAAAGGTAGCGTCCAATCTGGTAGAACAACAATAGGTGCCGAGGCCAGCTTTTCTTTTAGGGTTTCGAATGCTTGGGCACAAGAATCATCAAAATTGAAGACTTTATCTTGGTGGGGGTAGTCTCTCGATCACGTCCACCTTGGCTTTGTCTACTTCAATTCCCTTGGATGAAATCTTGTGGCCGAGCACTATTCCTTCATCTACCATAAGATGGCACTTCTCCCAATTAAGGACTAAATCGGTTTCTTCACATCTTGCCAACACCTTCTCTAAATTGTCGAGGCAACTATCGAAGTCATTACCAAAAATGGAAAAATCATCCATGAAGATCTCAAGAAAGTCTTCGACCATGTCTAAAAAGAGTGCCATCATGCATCTTCTAATGTTACTGCATATCTTAGAAAACTTGAGGATGGTCGTTTCTGATACTTCTTATAGTCCATCTGCACCCTCCATCGAGTGATAATATTGCCCAAAAAGAATTGGGCCAATGTTCTCGCAGCTACTCCCTTTTGCGTTACCATGGTGGAGGTGTCTTTCTTTCGTGTTCCCTTATAGTCCATGCACATCTTCCATCTTGCTACTGTTCTTGAAGCATGGATATATTACTAGGAAAAATTATATCAACATCCAACCATTTAATTACCTCATTCTTGTCGGGCTCCATCATGGTTGGATGTAGCCTTCGTTGTCATGGCAATTGCTGCTCTAGCTAATTGTCGTGGCAATCAGTTGATAAAATTCGCTGTAAGTCAAGGCAAAAACCAATTTTCTGAAAAGCTTCACGAGTCCAAACACCATTTTCTTTTGGCCTCTCAAACATCTCCATCAGTAGAGATTTCGATGGCTTCAAATCTACCAACATCGGTTCCTCAAGATATACCTACAATGGACGAGGTGAGTTTTTAAAGAATTCAAAAGGTTAAACCATTACCTACTCATATTCCATTGGCAAAGTATTATCATATCGTTGATCTTTCATGTAGTCGTGCAATAGCCGTGGAAACTGTAGATGAGAGCAATCTACATATTCCTGCTTCAACATCAACGTTGTAACCTTCTGGGCATCAGGTTCCTCAGAATTTGCTGTAGTATTGTTGTTCTTAGCTTCACTGAGTGTTGTCACGGCATTGCTCTGTTCAGGCTCCTCAATCATTGTCGAGGCAATTTGTTGCTCAGGCTCATCATATGTTGGGCAGTCTCTTTCATTGGTAGGCTCTTGACTTGAAGGTTTTAGTTGTTCCTCACACATCGGAGAGCTTTCCTTGCATTGTTCCTTGTCCTCTTGCCTTGGGACTTCAGTATCCCTAGGAATGAATTGTTGGTGCATGTTATCCATGAAATATGTTGATCTCCTCAATTGATCTTCTGAATCCCCCAAGGTTGCATCCCACTGAGCTATCCTTGTATCCATGGACTTTGATAGCTCTCGAATCTCTTCAATTGATTCGTCAAGTCTAGCCAATGAAGCTAGCAACGTTTCCTCCAAGGAATTGGAATGCTCTTGAAAATGACTACATTGCCATGGCATATCTGTTGCTACGGCAAAATTGTTATGGTAAAAAAAATTGAGCTTTTTGACAATACCATGAAGAATATTGTTGTTGGTTCCCTCTATGGTCCTCCACGTAGTCATATGCACCGAAAATGTGAGGGCAATTTTCAAACACTTGATGATCTCCACACATAGCACAAGATTTTTCCACGGTATAGGCTCTTTGGGCTTTTCTCGGTTTGTATAGGTAATCACCAAAGGGTGCAAGAAACTCTTGATTGGATTGATTCATATCTTCCAACATCAACTCTCGAATAGATCAGCTTTTATTTCCCGACATATTGATGTCCCTTAACTTGTAGTGCACCTAATTTTTTTTGATAAAACAAACAAAAAGAAAAGTTAGTAAAACTAAGAAAAAAATGCAATAACAAAAACAACTAACACCAATTGCCAGTCCCCGGCAACGACGCCAAAAACTTGTTGCGCTTAATAAGTGCTACGTAATTGTGCAAGTATACACGTCGCAAGTAATAAAGTGATATGAGTATCGAGTATCATCTCCACAGGGATTGGTTTGGGCCACTTTGCTTTAGTTATCGCACTGTAAAAATAAAAACACAATTGATAATAGGAGTTCTAATTAACGAGTAAACTAAGAGCAATAAACTAAAAGAATAGATGAAATCAAATAAGAGAGAGTAGGCCAGGTTATTGTTAGTTGAGGTGTGATAGCCGATTGGATCGTCTTGGTGATTGAGTAGCAGCCGGATTGCCAGGGCAATTCTACTATGCTTGCCTAGTCGATTGCCAGGGCAATTTGGTTGCAATTGCTTGGTTGATTGCCAGGGCAATTCTGCCGTGTTGCCTGGTCGGTTGTTAGGGCAATTCCCCCTCGTTGTCTGATCAGATTGCCTGGGCAATGCTCCCGCGATTGCCTGAGCAATTAAGGATGGGCCAATTGCCTGGGCAATTGAGTATTCACTTCCAAAGTTCGGCGAAGCATTCTTCAATGGTTTCTTCTTATCCCTAAGTCGAAACTCTAGCTATTTGTGCATGCCTTGATAATACATCCCTGCGTGAATCAAGGGTGAACAATAACCAATCTTGCACTCCTCTTAGCCGTTGAAATCCTAAACTTATTCCTAAGCCGGATTAGTCTTAACCATCAATTGATTGAATAAAGATAATGCTCATTCGTTTCTTGAATCTAACTCTCCCGATATTAGATAAATAGATGAAGTTACGAGATCCTCTCCCAATTCACTCGCAAACAAGATTGAGAACCAAGAATGAACAAACTTTGAAAATTGAATTGCAACTCAAAAACCTAAACAAAATCCAATTGTTTTTCACAACAACAAAACACAATAACCCCAACCAATCAAGTTAGTTCATGGTTGGGTTCAAAAGATATACAAAGAATAATCCCCAAACCATGAATCTAATAGAAGTAAAGAAGAAGAAGAAATCGATCAGCCCCTTGCTCTCCTCTCTCAATCGGACTCTCCCCCTTTGCCTCTCTCTCTTGTTGAAACTCTCTCCTCTCTCCTTGCCCAACTCTCTTTGACGGCTTGATCCTTTAAATAGGAGATGGCTAGGTTAAAATCCTTCTTGAGGAGGAAGTTAAGTTGGAATTAAATATCTTTAAAGAATATAATTCTTTATTATATTTAAATTCCTTTTAGAACTTCTCCTATCTTCTTGGGATTTAATTTCTCTTTAACCTCTTCATGGAAATCAAACTCCTTTTGGATTTAACTTTGCTCCACATCATCATGGGCTTATCTAGTCATCAATTTTGACTACCATATCATCTTATTCTTTGTCAAAAATTTCCTTGGCAACTAGCTCGGCATCTCCTTCATGCATTACCCTGGCAACTGCGTCGGCATCTCCTGCATGCACTGCCCTGGCAATTGGTTCTAGCCTTGTTTAGGCAAGTGATTCTGCACACGCACAAAAACACACCAAAGCAACATCTTTTTCCACAAAAATCACCAAGTTATGTAATCAAGCTCAACGGTGGAAAGAAACATGAATTAATGCATGAATGACTAATTATGCAACTAATATGAGCCTAAGTCTAACAATAATATGAGTAAAAAGGGTAATAAAAATAGTACTTTTGAACACTTATCACCCCCTCTATAAAACGGATAACTGGCCCCCTTTCCCCTTCTTTTCTTATTTTTTAGCTTTAAGATATAGAACCCTCAATCTCTCATTTTCTTTCAAACCCAAACCTCAAACCTTTGATAAACCCAAAAACTGGCAGCCAGCCGCCGCTAGTCGGCACCGGCGAACCTAAAAAACACCCCAAAACAAACCCTTGCTTCAACCCAAACTTGGATTCAAAGAAAAAGCTCCCATTTTTCCTAGATCTAAGAAGATCCGAAAGCAAAAGCCATTTTTAAAAAAAACGAGAAGAAGCCTTTTGAAATAACCCACCCCTTTTTCTTAGAACCTGGCACCCAACACCGACTCACCGAGTTTGGCCGTAAGGGCCGACGGCTTGTCACCGATGATGGATGGCCGACAGACGGAGGGTAAACTCTCCCCCTTTACTCTCTTTTTTTTACTTGGTATTATTGTTGGTTTTTTTTACATGCAAAGGAAGTTAAAAAAATATAACTATTCGAAAACGTTTCCTTGTTTTTTTTGTATTTCTGATCTGATCTCCCGATATTACACTTTGGTTGGTTTACATATATCATCCCTTTTGTTTGGTAGAAAGTACTATAAAAATACATATTTTTTATCTGAAATGATACTAACATAGCTTCTTTTGGTGATTTTTCTGATGCATCTGGCACCTTGAGTGCGGTGGATGGAGGCCGGCATGGTGGAGGTGTCCATCCGCTCATATATGTTTCTGGCCGTTGGATCAGATCAAAGCTTGGATGGCCGAGATGCATGCTTGAACAGACGGGATTGCACCAGATGATGCCACGTGGCGCTCAGCAACCGAGGATTTCTAATGCGTGGGATGCACGTGCGCGTGGGAGATCGAAGGGTCCGTGCATGGATAATACGCGCGCGTGGCAGCCGAACGGTCTGGGCGTGCAACACACGCGGCCAGCTGGATAGCCCTCCCCTCTTGATCGTGGCCGTTGGATCAAAATTTGATCCAACGACTCTTGGTTGGCTGCGCAGACAAAAAGACAATATTAGGGTTATTTTATCCAATATGAATTAGGGTTTTTAGGATGTTGCGCTGGCCGATTTGGGCTTTGTAAAAAATTTTGGGTTTTGAAAATGATGGAATGGACAGTTATTATAAATGGGTTTTATATTTTAGATCTGTTTTTTCATTTAAAACCAATAGTAATAGTAATAATAATAATAATACTATAATAACGATATAATAACATATACGCATATATAATTTATGTACATACAATCATACATGCAATATTAACATACATCATATAACATTCAAACACACATATACATATATTTTCTCACACACCTAATTAATATAAGTATACACACATTATACATACAAACAATTAAGGCATAAGTAATATGCAGACATACACACGACACACACATGCCACATACACATTAGTCACACGTACATAATACACACCAATAATATTATACATACAATAATAATATATTAATTATTAAACTAATATTAACATACTATTTACAAACCGGATAAAAATGAGTGATTACAAGTCACAAACCCACTGAAGGATGAACGAAGATATCAAGGGAGCTCGAAACCATATTTTCCTCATATCCCAATGAAATGTGCAGAATTGTTTGCTAAACTGGTCAAATCTTAGATGGTGCTGCCAAGACATGTTCCCCCATTCTCACCGCCATACCCACTATGGTATGATGAGAAGGCACAATATGAATATCATGCAGGAGTTAGGGGACATACCATTGAGAATTGCACTGCTTTCAAAAGGGTGGTGGATGACTTAAGAAAGTCAGGGATGTTATCATTTGATAGGTCAGAAAAAAAAAGGAAACCCACTGCCAAATCATCAGAAGCCAGGTGTGAATGCAGTAATAGAAGAAGAAAATAAGGTGGTTAAATAATGTGTTGCTGAAGTTAGAGCTCCCATGAAGTGGGTATAGGCTCAAATGGCAGCAGTAGGGATGCTGGAAAAAAGAGCCCAGAAGTTGAAGATTGAGAATGAATTGTACTTTGAGTACCACATGAAGGAAGGACATGAGATTGATTGTTGCTTAGAATTTAGGCAACTGGTTCAAGATAAGATGAATGAAAAGGAACTTGAGTTCTTTGAAAAAGAAGACAATAAATGCACGCTGGACATTTGTGCATCTGAAGAGTCATCTTCCAAAAGAGACTACACGGAATGAAGCCTTTAGTTATTAAGGCTAAAACAAAAGTTGGTGAGCTAGCAAGGAATGTAACCCCGCGGCTCATAATTAAGGCACCAATGTCGTTTCCATACAAGGATAGCAAGCAGGTCCCTTGGAATTACACTTGTGAGGTGACAGCTCCGGGAGAAATATCTGTTCAAGAGAAAGGAGAACTAGTCAACGAGGTGAGCCGTTTCACAAGGAGTGGAAAGCTCTATTCCCAACCAATAGTAGAGGATAGGGATGCGGCACAAAGAAAGGCTGCTACTGAAGAGCCTGAAAAAGAAGGTGACAGAGATTTCTTCAAGGAAAAACCGATAACATATCATGAGCCTATAAAGGAATCAGAGGCTCAAGAATTCTTGAAGATTTTAAAACACAGTGAATACAGCATCGTGGAGCAACTCCACAAGCTTTCGGCTCAAATTTCTATGTTTTCTCTGTTATTAAGCTCCGAGGGCCACCGTGAGGCCTTGTTAAAGATTTTGAACTGGACATTCGTACCAAAGGAAATCACAACCGATAAGATGGACATGTTAGTTGGTAACATCGCTATCAATAACTTTATCTCATTCAATGATGAGGAAAAACTAGGCGAAGGAAGAGGATTGTACAAGGCTTTACATATCACTACTAGATGTAATGGGCATATGTTACCTGGAGTCCTAATTGATAATGGGTCGCACTGAATGTTCTACAGTTAGCCACATTGAAGAAGCTGCCAATAGACAGTTCTCATATGAGAACTTATCAAAATACGGTTAGAGCATTTGATGGAACTCAGAAGGATGTGTTAGGGAAAATTGAGGTGCCTTTGCAAATTGGACTAACGACCTTTGATGTTGAATTTGTGGTCATGGATATAAGACCTAGTTATAGCTGCTTACTTGGGCGCCCGTGGGTTCACGCAGCAGGAGCAGTCCCATCTACTTTACACCATAAATTGAAGTTTATGATCGATGGTCAACTAATAACTGTTGGTGCAAAGGAGGAAATCATTGCATCAATAACCACTGATGCACCCTTCATCGAGATTGATGAGGGTGTGCTCGAGTGTCATTTCAGGACGTTAGATCTAGTCAATGCAACTTTTTTCACCAAAGGAAACAAGGTGTCAGTTGTGCGAAGATGCAAGTAAAACAAACGCTTGGGAAAGGAGCTAAAATTAGGAAAAGATTCTGAAAGAGACATCAAGGAAGGTCGTATCCCGTAGTAATCCCAGCGAAAAGGATCGGTTGGGATTGGGCTTCAAGCCCAACAAATGGCAAAGAAGAGCCAAAATTAGAAAGCATCAAGAGAGGAGAAGAGCTAGACTAAAGGGAGAGGAAATTGAGTGGGAGTCGATGACTTTTCCTCCCCTGAGCCATAACTTTATATCTGGAGGCATGATAGATCCAAATACCCCAATTAGTGATGAAGGAAAATGAGAGAATGATCTATGTGAAGTGTTTGAAAAGATGAGTATTAACGTTGTGACTGAAGAGGAGGAAGAGAGCCAGTATCTGTCAATGATCCGCCCTTGCTCTGAGCTTGACAATTGGACTGCTGAAGAAATTCATGTAGTCTTTAAGACAAGTTCAGAGTAATTCTCAAAACCAACCTCTTTGCTCCAGGCCCGGAGACAATAGGGGATCTTATGTAAATGGCCTTGTTAAACAATTAATTTTTAATTCAATAAAAGATCCATTTCCTTAAATCTTGTGTGGCAAACTTTTTCATAAATAAATCAAAACCAAATGAAAACCATAAAGCATAAAAGACATTCCATTCATTTTGTTTCTTCCCTTTGTATATATCTCTTGCCTATTCCTTTTTCAGGTCTTCAGATATCAGTGGCGTAAATGAATCTGAGTCTGACTTCAAGGTTGACTTTGAATTGCCTCTAGGCTTAGAAGAAGTTGGAAATATTGATAATGAGGAAGAATATGATGTACCCAGTGATATGCTCAAAATGGTAGAAGGAGAGAAAAAATAGATTCTACTACATAAAGAGGAACTAGAAATATTAAACCTTGGAACCGTAGAAGAAAAGCGCGAGGTGAAGATTGGTCTACCATCACAGCCAAAACCAGACAAAGTTTGATCAAGCTCTTGAAAGAATTTAAAGATATTTTTGCATGGTCGTATCAAGATATGCCCGGTTTGGACACTGACATTGTCATGCATAGGCTCCCTATAAAAGAATTATGTGAACCTGTAAAACAAAAGCTTAGAAGAATGAAGTCCGAAACACTCCTCAAGATCAGGGATGAGGTAAAGAAGCAATACGATGCAGGATTCCTTAAGGTAGCCAAGTATCCGGAATGGGTGGTGAATATTGTCCTAGTACCGAAGAAGGAAGGAAAAGTACGAATGTGTGTTGACTACAGGGACCTCAATAAGGCAAGCCCTAAAGATAATTTCCTGCTCCCACATATTGACACTTTAGTCGACAACACAGCTGGTCATCCACTCTTCTCTTTCATTGATGGCTTCCCAGGTATAACCAGATTAAGATGTGCCCAGAAGACATGGAAAAGACAACTTTTGTGACGCTATGGGGGACTTTTTGCTATAAAGTGATGCCTTTGGACTCAAGAATGCAGGGGCAACCTATTAGAGGGTCATGGTCACCCTTTTCCATGATATGATGCATAGAGAAATAGAGGTATATGTCGACGATATGATCGCCAAATCTCGATCCGATGAGGAACATTTGGTTAATTTAGAAAAGCTTTTCCTAAGATTGAGAAAGTTCCAGTTGAAGCTCAACCCGACTAAGTGCACATTTGGAGTCACATCTGGGAAATTATCAGGTTTTATTGTAAGCAGAAAATGAATCGAGATCGATCCAGATAAGATAAAAGCCATACAGGAACTTCCCTTACCTCAAACATAAAAGGAAGTTTGAGGTTTCTTGGGACGATTAAATTACATCGCATGCTTCATTTCTCATCTAACTGATAAGTGTGATCCAATGTTTAGGCTACTCAGGAAGAATAACCCAGGGGCTTGGGATAAGGAATGGCAAATGGCTTTGGAAAAGATCAAAGAACAGCTGAGCAATCCTCCAGTTTTAGTACCACTTGTTTCAGGAAGACCATTAATCTTGTACCTAACGGTCTATGAATATTCCATGGGCTGTGTGTTAGCACAACATGATGATACTAGAAGAAAAGGAAAGGCGACATATTACTTGAGCAAGAAATTCACTGATTGTGAAACCAGATATTCGTCAATCGAAAAACTATGTTGTGCTTTGGTGTGGATACCTAGAAGGCTAAGATAATATATGATTTATCACGTTACGTGGTTAATCTCGAAGTTAGACCCACTGAAGTTCATAATGGAAGCTCCAGCCTTATCATGAAGGTTAGCACGTTGGAAAATGTTATTATCAGAATTTGATATCCAGTATGTGAGCCAAAAAATGATAAAAGGGGGTGCCATAGCAGACTTTTTGGCAAGTCGCGCCTGTGATGACTATGAAGCATTAAACTTCAATTTTTCTGATGAAGACTTGATGTGTATCTTAGAACATGAAGAGGCTTCCACGGAATCTTGGGTAATGAACTTTGATGGTGCAGCAAATGCATTAGGAAGAGGTATATGGGCAATTTTGGTCTCACTGGAGGGAGATTACTACCCTTTTACCAGTCCTTTGAAGTTTTTCTGCATTAATAACATGGCGGAGTAAGAGGCTTGTATAATGGGACTAAGAGAAGCTATAAGGAGGAAAATTCGTACTTTAAGAGTTTTGGGGACTCTGCATTAGTCATTTATCAGATACATGGCGAATAGGAGACAAAAGATGCAAAGTTGATGGAATACCACAAGCTAGTCCTTGAGTTGACCAAGGAATTTGATGAGATCATTTTCAAATATCTCCCTAGAGAAGACAACCAAATGGCTGATGCTTTAGCCACCTTAGCCGCCATGTTAAAGGTAAATGAAGGTTCTAAGATGATGCCCATCAGGTTATATATGCTTGACTCTCCAGCTTATTGTTATGACGTGGAAGAAGAAATGGATGGATTGCCATGGTATCATGACATATTACAATATGTAAAATCCCAGCAATACCCGCCTCAAGCTACAGAGAATGAAGAGAAAATGATCAGGAAGATGGCATCAGGGTATGTCCTTGATGGAGAGATTTTATACAAGAGAAGTTGTGATCAAGTGCTTCTAAGATGCATGGGAGCAAAAGAGGCTCAATTAATTGTGGAAGAAACTCATGAAGGAGTTTGCAGAACCCATTCTAGTGGTTTCACCATGGCCAGGAGGATCATGCGTCTTGGATATTATTGGTCAACCATGGAAGGAGATTGTATCAACTATTCTCGCAAATGTCACAAGTGTCAAATCTATGTTGACAAGGTTCATACGCCACCTCAACCTCTTCATGTTATGACAGCTCATTGGCCATTCTCCATGTGGGGCATTGATTTTATCGGTCAGATTCACCCTAAGGCATCAAACGGGCATTGTTTTATCTTGGTAACCATTGATTATTTCACGAAGTGGGTAGAGGCAGTCTCGTATGCAAATGTCACCAGATTCACAGTTTGCAAGTTTTTGAAAAAGGAAATCATTTGTCGATAGGGCTTGCCTGAGAGTATCATCACTGACAAAGCCTCTAATCTAAATAACAAGATGATAAGTGGAGTCTGTGAGCAGTTCGATGTCAAACATCATAATTCTATGGTATATCGCCCGAAGATGAATGGGGCAGTGGAGGCTGCGAATAAGAATATTAAGAAGATTATTGCAAAAATGACTGATACCTATAAAGATTGGCATGAGAAGCTATCGTTTGCCTTATACGCTTATCGAACTGCAGTAGGAACTTCCACTGGGGCAACACATTTTTATTGGTATGTGGAGTAGAAGTTGTGATGCCCATTTAGGTTGAGATACCATCGCTCTGTGTCTTAATGGAAGCAAAGTTGGAAGAAGCATAATGGGTTCAAGCAAGATATGACCATCTTAATTTGATTGATGAAAAGAGGTTTAAAGCGTTGTGTCACGAGCAAATGTACCAGAGAAGGATGATAAGGGCTCATGAGAAGAAAGTCCGCCCAAGAGAATTCAAAGAGGGGGATTTGGTGGTAAGAAAGAAGCTGCCAATCCAAAGCGATTCTTGAGGAAAATGTGCACCAAATTGGGAAGGGCCTTACATTATAACAAAGGTTTTCTCAGGTGGAGCGTTGATTCTAGCCGAAATAAATAGAGATGAACTCCAAAACCTGATAAATTCAGATTCGGTTAAAAAGTATTATGTTTGAAGAAGGAATGAAAAAAAGAAAAAAAAAAAAAAAAAAAAAAAGAAGAAGAAGAAGAAAAAAAAGAAAAGGAAAAGTGGGTTCAAAATGAAAACCCGCAAAGGGCATTTTGAAACTAAAGGAGGATCTGAGTTGAAAACCCGTAAAGGGCAGCTAAGATAATTTGCAAAGGTAACCCTTCCATAAATCGATCTTGGGGTTTGGCACCTGGAAGCTTCGTATCTTTCCGCATAATCAATATTTCCAGGGTCTGCTCAGCATAGTGAACATTCAAGGCATCTTATGAAGTCATGACAGAAGGAGTTTTGGTTTCTGATATCTGAATACATATTCCTTTCCTTGTAATTTCTTTTTGTGTTTGCCACAATAATAATAAAATTTTCATGTGTAGACCATCCCTTTCTCTCCTTTGACATCCTTTCATAAAGCATATTGCATTGAAATAAGAATTGAAATTTGGCATCATTTGAAATATACAAAAGATTTTTTAGCATCACTTCGAAATTTTTCTAGAGGGTATTGGAACTATGAGGTATTCAATGGTCAAATTTAGAGCTTAGGGCGTAAAAAGCAGCAAAACTTATAAGGAAATTCAAGATGGAAATAGGTTTTGCTACAAACCTCAACGGAAAACCTCAAGAGATGCTTTGACTTTGCTTTAAGGAAGCTTGTAGCAAAACAGAGTTGCTTACATGAGATATTCTGCTTTCTACAACAATGAGAACAATTTTACAGACATTAGAGGAAAAGCTAAAGATATAAGACATTGGGAGAGCAACAAGATTCTAGGAAGCTTATCACTAAATATTGATGTATCAATTACAATGATAGCAGAGTGTTGAAGAATATGAGGATAAAGTCAGTCATTCTGACCAGGAGTACAAGATAACTGGATTGAGCAGGCAAATGTGCAAAAGATTAAAAAATCATATGAAGCAAAGAAATGATGGAGATGGGTATCTATGATTATTTAGTCAATCATCGAAGCATGCAATTACAACTTTCAGATTATTTCACATGCATTAATGATGGCAAATTGATACATTCCCCATATCCCCATGGAATTTCGCTCTTAGGTGTCCTGGCAACAAGGAGCTTCCATGTTTGAAAAATCCAGGCAGAAGTCGTAGGAAGGGATGAATGTATAGTCTCAGGTGATGTTGAATTCATGATGCGGTGTGGTAAATGAAGCAAACAATGGAAGATTACTTTCCAAGGAATGGACGATGGAATTTTAACAACCAGAAATTGGTAAAGCCAACTAGTATTGAAGAACTGTCTCTTCTAATGGATGGGCCAAAAATGTTTGAGATGATATAATCCGAGTTTCCCGGAGCTTCACAATTTTTCTTTTGTGTTTATTAGGAAAATTATTAAGAAAAAAAGCAAAAGAAACAAGACATGCATTCATGACTAGGCATCCCTAGGGGCATATGCATCTTAATTGTATCATTTGCAGTTATTTTCAATAGGTTTTAGAACTCACTTATTCATCCAAGAGTATGGAGGATGAAGTCATCTTTTGGAACCTGCTTATCTATTCGAGCATAAGAAGAATAGAACATGCTCATCCGTTTGGGCATTTGGAGAATGGAACTTGCTTATCTATTCGAGCATAAAGAGAATAGAACCTGCTTATCCATTCGGGCATTTGGAAAATGGAACCTGCTTATCTATGTGAGTGTAAGGAGAATAGAACCTGCCTATTCGTTCAGGCATTTGGAGAATGGAACCTGCTTATCTATTCGAGCATAAGGAGAATAGAACCTGCCTATCTGTTCGGGCATTTGGAGAATAGAACCTGCTTATCTATTCGAGCGTAAGGAGAATAAAACCTGCCTATCCTTTCGAGCATTTGGAGAATGGAACATGCTTATCTATTCGAGCGTAAGAAGAATAGAACATGCATATCCGTTCGGGCATTTGGAGAATGGAACCCGCTCATCTATTCGAGCATGAGAAGAACAGAACCCGCTTATCTATTCGAGCACAAGGAGAATAGAACCCGCCTGTCTTTTCAGGCATCGACGGTTTGGTAATTGGTGAAAATCATAGTCTTTTGTTCTTTGCTTTATTCCTGTTTCACCGGAATGACCAAAAGGGGTAGTTGTTGTTACTGAATTTTCACCTCATTTTTGGCTTAATAATATTATATTACATTGTTAGTATAATTAGTATAAATGTGCCATATATTAGTATTAATATTGTAATTAGTAATTAGAATTGTTTAGGGGTCATGTAATGTATGTTTGGTGTATTATAATTAGTATAGTTGTCATATGTTAGTATAATTGCTAGTATATTGTGATAGTTAGAATTAATTTAGGTTGTATATTAGTATCCGAGTTAGTAGTTAATATAATAAGTTATTAAAACCCAAAAAAATACAAAACACATAGCCCAATTGTAATTTAAAAATAAATAAAAGGTCCATTTGGATTTAATTTAGATCAGAATCCATTAAAAAGTACATAAAAGGTCCATTACACAAAGGCCCGTTTGGACTGATTATTATTAAAGGCTTGACTCTTAAATGCGTAGGTAATGAAGAGCCATTGGATCAAGGGAGAATGGATCCAACGTCACGGGATTGCGCACGGGGTCTGCACATAGATTACCAAGAGCCGTGCTTCTTGTCCATTCGATCATGACGCAATTCAACGGCTCAGATCGCTTCGGGGTGTTCACGTGGATCATCACTCGCGCGTGGCAGCGACGCGCACAACGTTCCATCTCTGGCCAATCACTTCGTCTTCTTCGACGCTTCACTCACTCCGATTGTTCTTTGCCAGCGCCATTTGAGTCATCAGAAACATACAAAAAGAAGAACAAAAGGGTTAAATCCCTAAATTGGGGTAGAGCAATTCAAGATAAAACCAATAGGGATTAAAATCCCTAATTCAAATCCCTAACTAGAAAATATCAGAAGCAAATCAGGAAGGGATAATCCCTAATTTGAAGCCTTAGCAAAAATCAAGCTACAATCGGATATGTAAAAGGCAAAATCAGAAGCAAAAAGGGAAGGAATAATCCTAAATTGAAGCCTCTGGCAAATATCAGGCAATTCGAGATAATCCATGGAAGAAATTAGGGATTCAATTCAAGCAATTCTTGTACTATATAAACCCCTCTGTAATTCATGTAACACAACAATTTCACAAGAAATCACACATAGCAATTACAGAAAACGTACTAGCATTCGGAAGTTGTAGGAGCAAGCAATTTGTAATCAGTGTTCAGAAGCAATAAAGAGAAGCAAGTTCTGGTAATTTTTACTGTCTATTTACTTTCTGTTTCGGTTTAAATAAAGAAGAAAGGGATTGTTTTTACCTTGTCTTTGTTTGAATCGTCGGGGAGATTTGGTTTTTATGTAAAATCAGGTGGAAAACATGATTTCGAAGTTGCCAGAATCTAGAAAATTGATCGGAATCTAGGAATTTTGCCGCTGGCAACGGCGGCCGGCGCCGATGGATGGAAGCCGGCATGGCGGACCACCACCGTGTTCTTCGATTCATGAAGAACACGATGAATATCTTCAAAGGATTTCAATTGAGCCGGTTTTGATCCATTTTGGGGGGAAGTTATAGAATGAAATCTATTATAATCTTTAGTATATATACTAACCCGTTTGACCCGACCCGGACCCGGATATAACCCGCGCCTTTCTTTCCCGGATCTCGCACCGCAGCTCTTCAGTTTTCATTTGTTTCAATTTCTTCCTTTTTCTTTTCAATTTGGCACCTAATTTTAAATTATTTTCAAATTAACCTCCACATTTTACTTTCTTTCAAATTAGTCCCTAATACAGATTTTCAATCTTAAAAATAAAAATAAATTTCTATTCTTTATTTAATTTTAGCAATTGCTAAGTTATTTATTTAATTTAGGTAATTAATTATTTCTATTGTCTTCTATGTAAATATTTGTATGAAAAAAAACCTTAGGATTAGGGACTTAAAACCTAGAATAGTGACATGTATGTTGTAAAATATTCTTCATTTTCAATAAAACGCACTTAATTGTATTTTAACTCCATAATTAAAATAGATGTAGATATTTCTTTAGGTCTTAAACACAATATTTTAAAAGACTTTAAAACATTTAATTTTCTTGCTGTTTTTAAAAAAAAAGGTGAAAACTTAATTAATGCGGTGTCTTATCAAACGGGAATGACGGGTTAGCGCCAGGAGTGTTGGCGGTGATTAAAGTTCATTTCTCGGGCAATAAGGCCGTTAAAATATATTTACATTCACTTTGCAGACAAATAAATCGAAATTTTGTGAACTTGCAAATTCAGGTTTTAAAAATGCTTTTTGAAATCAATTAGATACCAATTTTTTGGCGTTGTGGGGGTGCTAACCCTTCCCCACACGTAACCGACCCCCGAACCTGTTTTCTCTTGTTTTCGTGAACCAAAAATTATTATTTTAATAAATAAAATGTTTTATTAAAATAACCCTTGTTTTAAAAGTGATCCAATCACACTTTCTTCAAAAAGATTGGTGGCGACTCCGTGATTTTATAAAGTTTTCCCAAACGTCAAAACCTTCCAAAAAGGGTTGCGACAGAAAGCATGTGTACAAACTTGTTGTACCATAATTAGTGAGAAACCGAAATTGTTATAATTATTGTAATTATGGATAATTCCGTTTATATATATATATATATTAATATTTGATAAGTTATTGTAATTATCAAATACTATTAAATATATATATATAAACTAAAAGAAACCTAATTAAAGTAGAATCATATTCTACATATTTAATTATATTCGGTTAAATATATTGTATATTTAAAGAATCCAAATTTAATTAAAATTAGGTTTTTAAATGCTATATAAAGGCATAAGGTCTAGCAGCCAACAAATGTTTTTTCAAAAATCCTTTCTAACAGTTAGAGAAGAGAAAATTGTTCGTTTTATTCGGGTGGACTACGTAGAGGTCAGAACGTTGATGTGACGACTCGGATTTGATTTAGATACTCTTATTCTCGCTGCAAAATTCTAAATTACTTGAGGTAATGTTTTCATCCTTTATCACCCCAAATTCGTCCCCTGTAAATGGATCACTGGTGGATTACATTGGATAATTTTTTCGTTGTGCCATGGGGTGTACCGGCATTTCCCAATAATGTAGTTTTCTCCATATCTTTTGGGTGCATTTTTATTTGATTGTATCTTGAAAAGTCATCTATGAAAGAGAACAATGAATGTCCCGTCGTATTGTCAACCAAAGCGTCAATATGGGGTAAAGGAAAATTATCCTTTGGGCTCGCTTTATTGAGATATCTATAGTCTACACACATGTGAACCTTCCCATCTTTCTTTGGTACTGGGACTATGTTCGCAACCCATTCTAGGTATTTGGAAACCTTTAGAAAATCAACATCAAATTGTTTTCTCACTTCTTCTCTAATTTTCAACAGCATATCAGTCCTCATTCTCCTGAGCTTCTGTTGAACTGGCTTACATTCGGGCCTTATTGGCAACTTATGTACCACAATGTATGTATTCGCCCTCGGCATATCTTGGTAAGTCCAACTGAATATGTCCTTTAACTCTTGAAGCAAAGTTATCAAATTGTGCCTAGTCTTTGAGGAGAGGGTGGTGTCAATCTTCACTTCTCTTTTGTCTTCATCAGTCCCCAAATTAAGAGTCTTTACCTCCTCTTAGTGAGTTAGGATTTGTTTTTCCTCACTTGCCATCAACCTTAGCAATTCCTTTGGGACTTCGTATTCTATCTCATCTTGCCCCTCATCGATTTCTGCCAAGCACAAAGGTTGCTCAAAGTCTATCTCAGAATAAGATTCAGAATCATTCATACAGTTAATGGTAGGGACCCTGCACAAATTTAAAGAAAAAAGTATTTGGAAAGGAAGAATATTCATATGAAATGAAGAATAAATAAAAATTAAAAATGAATAATAAATAAATAATGAATGTATGTAGTAAATGAAATGTTTGCCATTTGACAAAGCGTGAAATGCATTATTTTCATTGCATTTCAAGTAGATTAACATAGTAGCCCTTTACAAAAGATCCCTAATGCTCACGGGCGAATGCAAAAGGGTTGGTTCAGAGTATTACTCTGCTCTTGTCCTAAAATCTACAGGCAGATCAATACTGCCCCAATTATTGAGCGATTCCCCTGTAAGGCAATGGCGGGTCTTAATTAAAAACTTGTTGACATTTCCACCTTCGGATATCATGTTGACGAGTATCCCCTCAAGCGATTAACTGAACATCTCCTCATCATTGAGCTTGTCACTCTCTTGGTTTGCTTCATGTACCTTCTGTTTGGCATTGATAATCCCACCAAATACAAAGATATCTCTTAGGTGAGGAAAGGTCATAGGCTTCCATGGGATATCTTCTCCTTTGAACCTGGCTCTCCTCCGTTCTTCCCTCTTTCTATACTCTTTCTTTTTTTTGCAGCATACTAGGCTTATGACCCAGCCCGTATCGATCTTTCCAGAAGATAACCCTTTTTTGCGCGTAAGCTTCCCTGCAAGTTCTTCCTGAAACCTCTTCCAATTTTAGCTCCTCATCCTAGGGTCTCCCAGACAGTCATCTTGGTACAATTGGATAACTTAGGGCATGGAATCTTACTTCCTTCTGCGACAAAGGTCACATTCACAAATTCCAGATCCCGAAAGGAACACTCTACGGCATCTTCATCAGGTGGGATATAGGGAGCATCAAATGTTACCGACGCAATGATATCTTGCTCGACCCCAACACTCACTAATTTTCCTTCAATTACAAACTTCAATTTCTAATGCAGCGATCAAGGAACAGCACCAGCAGAGTGAATCCAAGGTCATCCTAGTAAGCAGTTATAAGTCGTCTTAATAATCATCACCACAAACTCAATGACATATTCTGTTGGTCTAATTAATAGGGGT
This sequence comes from Hibiscus mutabilis, assembly GCA_019671005.1. Classification (NCBI taxonomy): domain Eukaryota; kingdom Viridiplantae; phylum Streptophyta; class Magnoliopsida; order Malvales; family Malvaceae; genus Hibiscus; species Hibiscus mutabilis. Next base: position 13,386 of record JAGYYJ010001441.1, on the reverse strand, counting down.
ATCTCGATCTTCCCCACTACCTCTCTTTGAGTTCCATCAAAAGCTCTCACAGAATTTTCGCATGGCTTCAAGTGAGAACTATCTACAGGTAACCTTTGTAGAGTTGCCATTGGCAGTACATTAAATGTGGACCCATTGTCAATTAGCACCCCTGGGATGAGATGATAAGCTTAGGTGACATTTTCGATCTTTGAATTAAAAAGGGGTTAGGGCTAAGATGATAAGCTTAGGTGAGATTTTCGATCTTTCCCTCTGGGATGAGCCTTCCTCCCTTGGTTTGGACAAGACGACAAATGGCCTATCCACTCCATACTTAGGGTTATTCGACGTACATACATCCAACATTTTCTTTCCTTCAACTTTCTCAAAAAATTCAATTTTCTTGTTGTCCATCATCCCCTAGACCAACTGTTTAAACTCTTCATAATGTTGGATCTCATGCCCTCATTCTTGATGAAACTCACAATAAGGCCCGGATCCTTCTTGTACTATTTCCATGCCCTTCTCTATTAGACACGCCATACACAACTGTTAAAACACTCATCTAAGAGGGGATTTAACTTCAGACATTTCCAGGGTTTGGTAAAGGATTACCAGCCATGTTTGGTTCATCAAACTTTAAAACCCTAGTGTTTACCAAGTTCTGAACAAACTTCTTAAAGGAAAGACAATTCTCTATCGAGTGATCAGTAATACCCGTGTGATAGTCATAATGCGCCTTTTCATCATACCATGAAGGGAAAGGGGGTTTGTATGGAGCAACATAATATGGTCAGACCAAATCAGCCTTATATAGCTGAGAGTACAACTCAGCATAAGATATTGGTAAAGGAGTGAACGATAACTTTTCCTTTTCCTTCATGGGAGCTCTATCTTTCTTCTTACTCGAGTTTTGCACATTTCTAATCGAAGCTTCTGGTTGTGAAATGGTAATGTTTGTCGGGACACAATAGGTGCTTGTAGTGTTCACCTCATTGTCCTTCTTTTTGTAATTTCTCTAGGGGTTCTCTCCATTGTCGATCCCCCCACTCTTTATTGCCACTTCAATCGATTCTCCTGTTCTCACTAGGTCGGCAAAAGTTTAGGTGGTATTATTTATCAAACGGTCAAAAATTGCACCTCTTAAAGTGTTGACGAACATAGGTGTGATCTCATGTTCGGGAATGGGTGGTTGAATTTAGGCAGCAGCATCATGCCATCTTTGGGCATATTGGCGTAGACTTTCGATTGACCTCTGCTTCATTCATTTAGCATGATTCGGTTCGGGGTCATGTCTGTCACATGTTTGTACTGCTTGATGAAGGCTCTGGAAAGATCCTTCCACGACTTGATATTAGCTCGGCTAAGCTAGGTATACCACCGAATAGCTGACCCAATTAAGCTATCATGTAAGCAATGAATCAGTAGCTTCTCATCATTTACAAAGGCCGTCATTTTCCTGTAGTACATAGTTATATGGGCAGAGGGGCAAGTAGTACTGTCATATTTATCAAAATTAGGCGTTTTGAATTTTGGTGGGAGAATTAGATCTGCTATGAGGCTCAAGTCATTGGACTCATTCTCATGTTCGTTTGCCCCTTGCATAGACTAAAATCTTTCCTCGAACAAACGAAACCTTTCTTCATATTTTTTCCACTTTGGCTCTAATTTTTTCTACCACATTCAAGTCTAAAACTTCACCCTCATGGCCTATCTCCACATTGATGGGCTGACCTGTAGACGCTCTAGCTTGGTAGGCTGTTGATACCCCAGTGGTGTTGATGTACATTCTCCTCTCGGGATAAGGTGTCCCTGATTGATCCCTAGTGTGATATACAGTCTCCTCTGGCTCTTTAATAGTACTGTCAGATTTTTTTTCCTTACCAACCTTTTTTCAAGCAACGTTGTCATTTGAGCCATAATTATAGCTTGTGACTGAGTGATCTGATCAGTGATGCTTTGTTCGGCTCGACCAAAATGGGTCTCGAGGTCTTTTTGACCCTATTATAAATTAGACACCCTATCCTCCATTATTTTTACTTGTAGACGGGTACCGTATCGATGCGGAATGGTTGCAGTTTAAATTTTCTGCTATGATATTTTCCACAATTAATTTTATTGTTTTAATAATTGAATGCAATGTATAATGTATACAAATAATTAAAAGTAATTAAATAATGTATCAAAATGAATGCAATGAAGGCGTTTATTCTTAAATAGTTCTTAGAAAGACTTTCATTCTAAGAAGAGGTCTGATTACAAAAGGTTAACATAACAAGTTACGGATAGCGACTAGCTTCTATCCCTAAGGCCTCAACTTCACAAAATATGGTATAGATTCGGAATCCCAACTCTGTAACATAAGGAGTTACAGATAATGGCTAGCTTCTATTCCTAAGGCCTCAACTTTACAAAGTAGGGTGCAGATTCGGAATCCCAACTCTGTTTCTAGATTAATATGTGTATACAGCTCGGATGCTTCCCCTGCCAAGCCTTGGATATACTGAGCCACTCCTTGCGCTTGCACCATAACATCTATCATTGTCATGTGTTGGTCCCTAATCAGCTGACCGGTCTGCTGGAGTCCCTAGACCATTCGACTATTATCCTCCCATAATGCTTCTTCAAACGAGGTGAGTTGCTCCCTGTAATCTCGTATATTGGTTTCCAACTCAGTTACCCTTACTTTTAGTGACTCTTTCTCATCTCGAGCAAGACTCAGAGCGACATTATCTTGGTTGTGATAATCATTCAGCAGCCCTTCTAATTGTATCATCTGGGCTTCAAGTTCTCCATTCTAAGCTATTAATCCTTGGTTTAGAGCTTGATTAATAGTTAGTTCTCGGGAAATTACATTCATTTCTTCTATCTTCTGTTCGGTTAGACCCTGACTGGCTTGGTGAGCTAACTCTAACTGTGCTAGCTGAGCCGCTAAATTCTGAATCTGATCTTGGCTAAGAGTTAACTTTTGAGTGACAGTTTCTAATTCCTTAGTCTTTTTTCCAACCTGTTTCTGGCTAGCTTCGTACTTTCGAGCATAGTTGTCAGTCTTCTTTCTTGCCTTCACGAGTTTGATCGTTAGTTCTTTGGCGGTGGTACCCAAGCCATTCTTTCGCAAATTTTGCTTCAATTCTATCCAGTCGTGTCTCAAGTCTTCATGGTTGTCTTTGAGTACCTTCTTCTCTTTTAGGATTTCCTCATTTTGATTCTTGTATTTGACCAAGTCAACTGATGCTAGATAGTTTGCAGCTTCAAGGTCAGAGACACATTTTTCTAAGGCACATACTTCTCTCATGTGGACCCTTCTAGCTTTCTCTAGGTCAGAGGGAGCATTCCTCATATGTTCTTCCATATGCCGAATATTTTTTCAATTTACACGATGAATGGTATCATTAACCCAGTTGAGTCTCCATTGTTCATAACCTGGAGTAAATGGTGAACTATCTTCATAGACCTCAACATTTTGCATACTCTTCCAAGAACGGTTCATTTTCAGGACTTGTGCTTTGTAGCCATTACCTTCATGCTTGAAGGTAGATGTATATAAATTGTGAGTGTTAAGAATGAATTACATTGAACCATATTGATGTGACATGAGCAGCGGACAATAACCAAGTCCACCCCAAATCTCGGGCAAAGCCACCTAATCATACTCTCCACAGCGGTATAGGAAATTGTTTACGATTAGCCATATTATATTCCATCTAACAGTATCATCACGGAGGTCATAGAATGCAGCCATCCACTAATCCTTGGTCATTGCTTCAGCCTGGTATTCTTCTAGGAAAACTTTTATGGGAGAATAGATGGACAGACACATCTGATAGGAGAACTTCAGACCCCAAAAGTGACTTCGGATCTGAATCTCCAAAAGTGAGACGCAACCTAAGAATCTATCTCCCTCCCCTTTCCTGCATGCACTTAGCGACCGAAAAGTCTCTGCTAAGATGGTCGGTGCTAGATTTATAACACCCCCTACCCTAGGCTAGTAACAAACCGGCTCGGGAGAGTTACTTAAGCAAGGACAAGGTAAGCAATACAAGTAAAAACAAGGCAAGGCAAGAATTGATAACTCATCCTTAATAGGTGAGTTACTTAACTAAAAAGCAACCAAGCAATCAATACTTATCATGCAAGGAACTCACATTTGATTTCAAGTTCTTCCTAAGGCATTCGAATAAGCTACTAAATTATTTCCTTTCATACTTTCATTACAAGTTACTACTTTCATGAATCAATTAAGTTTATCTTATACCTAAGTCATTCGAATGACCATATTATACAACATGCTTTTATTTCATTTCATTGATCCTAGATGTATACATGTAATATCTCATACTTAAATTACTACATGATTCCTTGAACATTCAATTTGCATGTAACTAGTTTCCATTAAAGTCATACACTATACATATTCATTCAGCAATCATCATACTAACACCAAACAATACCAACATCAAGGTATATTCATACAAGATATGAAGCATTCGAATGGTAGGTCAAGCAGCATGGTTCATCTCATTCTACTTTCAATTCAAGCATACACATGTACATAAACAAGGCATTCAAATGGTTCAATGTAAACGAGATCAACACTTGATTCATACCATTTGTAATCTCATATATGTACAGCAAAATCATTCCATTACATGTAATCTAAGTTCAATACAACTTGTTTCTCATTTAATAATCAAGATCATAAACATAGTAGGCCTATACAAGGACAATATATGCAAGTTTCAAGTATTCCAAAATGCATGATCCAGCTAAACTCTATACAATCTAGTGCCACCAACCTAGGAGATATACAAAACAAGTATGAAACCATACTTAGGCAATGCTTGTGTGACTTGCTTCTAGCTCAAGGTAACAGGCTTCAAGATCAAGCAACACTCATATCATTTATCCTGTAGTTGGGAAGAATGAAAATAAGAGTGATAAGTACAAGAATGTACTTAGTGAGGTAGTAACTACATCTAACCATTTGTTTTATCAAGTTATGTGCCAATTGAACAAGAATGAACCTAGCTAAGGTTTTTAAGCATTAGAGTAATCCTAGCTAAGGATTATAGCATTCGGCTAGTATAGGATACAAGAAACAAGAATTCATACTTCATGTTTTCATATCATGAATCAAGCACATCATGCTTACAAAACAAGTAATCAAGTAAGTCATGCTTACATGACAAGTAACATACAATTTATGGCTTTCAAGACAAGTAACATTCAATTCATGGCTTTCAAGACAAGTAACATTCAATTCATGGCTTTCAAGACAAGTCACATGTGTTTTAGGATTGTTATTTCATGTGTTATCAATTAAACAACCCCCTTGGTACTTAGTTTGTATAGGTAATTGAGTCTCCAACCAACTATCACCACAAGATGCACCGTAGTACTGGTCAACCCTCCTACTACCGCCAAAGACCACATACTTACCCTCTGTCTGTCGCCAAATAGGGGCTTTAGCCCTGGACCGTAGTCCACCCTGACACAATGAGCTCTAGACTCCAAGGCATGCCCTTCTACCTAGTCCAACTAGCTACCAAGGTTGTTTGATTTACAATTTATACAAGTTTAGCAAGTTCAAGATCATGTCAAGTAAGTTCATTTCATACTAGGCCCTTAGGACAATTGAGCCATAGCTCACATATCATGTAATCCTCATGTTTCATTTCATCAAGATGAGATAATATCTCAAGCAAGTTCTTTAGCATTCGATCACATGCAACATGATACATACAAGCACCAATATTACCACTTATACAAGCTTAGCATTCGAAGAAAACATGTATTCAAGATGTGATCAAATTTCATGCATTACTAGTCATTCTTCCCTTATTAAGTCAAGTCCATATTAGATTTATTTAAGCATTTCAATAATGTAGACATCCATTGGTTAGGACCTAGTCCTAACCCTAGAGATAACTACACTCACAATACTCCAAGCTTAGCTAGTCTTGGATCCACACTCCTTTGTTCTTTGATTTAGGATGATCCACTCTTTCCTCATCCACCAAGTTCACTCCTGGTTCTAACACATTACACAAACACATTCATGTTAAAACAAGATCATATAATCATTCAATCAAGGCAATGTTACAAGTACACATCATACACAAATCTGGAAGCATGTTCATATAAATTCTTTACTATACTTAACTACACTTATCTATACTTTAATTCATGTAAAATAGGGCAGTAATCAATGCCCTAAAACTGTTTACAATACAATTTACAAATTGCCACAAAACAGTGTACAATTACCTAAACTGTTGTTACTAAGCAGCATGTAGTTTGTTCACTTAATTACACCGTTGGAAAGATAACATAATTGTCTTTAAAACTATATAGGCCTTGCATTTTAGTTCTTTGCCAATTAATACAGTTTTTAACCTAAAAACATGGCAAATTGCTACACTGGACAGTTTGCACTGTCCTTAATATTTCTTCTCTACAATTCATTCTACAATCCAGAATTCAGTTCTGTTTTCTCCTAATGAATTTAGACATATAAAGGTGTTGTCCATAAAAATTTCAGCCTTAAATTATTTTTATACAATTTATGGTGATTTTTCAAAGTTACAACCCAGAACAGAGCATTCTGGGCAGATTACACTAGGTTGAGTTTCTAGTTTCATAACTCATTTTAAAAAGGTTCTAACATGGAAATTCAATTAATTTTCATGTTCTTACATGTCTAGGTCAGTCTAATTCACCTAGCAATGAGCTTAAAACAGGGCATTATTATGTTCAATTCAATTTGATCTATTTGATCAACATTATACATCCAATTCATCAATTGAGCAGTCCATTACCTAGTTTAACTAATCCAATTAGGTGATTTCACATTTCCAGCAACGTATTTACTCAAATCAATCCTCAATTCATCTAACAACATTATCAAAATAGGGTTTTACATTCAGCTAGCATTTTACACATTTTCACTAGTAAAAACAGTCCGTAATCAAACTGTTTTCAACCATATACACATTTCATTAGCAATTTAGCTACTAGCATTCAAATTTCAAGTTCTATTAGAAGCTAGCATGATCCTAACACACATAACAATCATCCAAATCAATCTAAACAACAAGGACGTTTTCAATTCAAGATTTATGCAATCTATAACATGTAAAGTCAAGCATTATACCTTCTCCAAGCTAAATTTGATCAAAGCTCAATCAAAAAGCATGAATTTGGAGATGATGTATAAAGCTTTTCTTTCCCCTTTCTCTCTCAAGCATTTTTGGCTATGGAGGATAATAGGAGGAAGATGACAATGTTTCTTTGTTCATTAATCCCCCTAGCTGTGAGTCATCTACTCACAAGACACATGTTCTCATCAACTAAGAACATGTGTCAAGACCTTTAACTTAATTAAATTTTACATGCAATCTTTATAGCTTTGCATGTTCACATTTCTATCCTTCCATTTAAGCCTTCTAGTTTTAATTTCAATTCAATTTGGTTCTAGTTCCATTTATTTAATCTTAAGGATGGCTAATGTTCTTTGTTCTTTAATTAGATTAACACATACATTCAATTAGCCAATAGCTTAGATTGTGGTAACTTTCCTAGGCCAATTTTAGGGTGTTACAGGATTGATCCCTTTCTTGAGTTTATCAAACAAATCTGTCGTAGCGTAGTCTATGTGTTCCCGAACCTTGGGGAAAATAACTAACCCGTAGATGCCGAAGGCAAGCAATTGTCTCTTCTTTGGTGGGTCGGGATGGAGATGAATCAAGTCTCGAACATGTCCCCAAATTATACAATCAGTTTTTTCCTTTCTCGCAATTTTACCATGAAACCAATCCTCGCTCATCCCAGTGATATTAGTCAAGTTTTCTAAGAAAGACGACGGGTCTTTAGGTTTGGTGTAGACTTTTCCTTCCTTAAACCTCGAACAATAAAGCAATGCGGTATATTCTTCGATTGTGGGAGTCATATCCACATTCCCGAAAGTGAAGCAACTATACCTCGGGTTCCAAAACTAAGTTAGGGCCCTAAAAAAATGCATGTCATTTTGGACATTCAGTAGAAGAGCTATGTCACCGAACTCTTACTGGAAAACTTGCTTCATACCTGAATCCCAACTCTGTCATATTTCTTGCAACTCTTGTAGATTGTTTTGCCTGGAAATGATCGCAGTGGGCCTGGTAACTTCTAACACATGTCCCGCTACTAGGTTGTCCCCTTTTTCCATCTATATTCACTCGGACCAAACCCATATTGAAGCGTTATCACTTTTGGTATTACAGAACCTCTCTCCCATGTCAAATGACTTCTAAAGTGAACTGACCTTGAATCAACACCTATGTATGATGTGAAATGCAGATTGAATCCAACAAAAAGGAAGGAAGAATAAAATGAAACAAAAAGAAAGTCAGTACAGTGTAATAAATAAATTAAATGAATTAAACGTAAAACAATAAATAATTCAATAAACTTAAACAATTAAAAGCACGTAGAACATATTCAAAGAACCTAAAAGGGTTACCACTAAACGGACAGAGTTTCGGCATGGTTTTAAGGGTAAGCTCTATGGTTCGCTATATGCGGTTAAGTTCTAAAGTAAAGGGTACCTGAACTATTGCTAGGACATCGATTTAGGGGGATACGACCTATATACCATACGGAGGCGTGAACCCCACGAAATATAAGGACCGAATCCCAGAAGTGAATTACAACACCATACGGAAGTGAACACTCCACGAGGCGAAGTAACCACTCCCACTTAAGGGTTCTAAAGCTAATATATGATGACAAATTATATCAAACACCATGTAAACAAACAAGGTTAGAAATTAAACATTAAATTAAATTGAACTTCAATTTTCTTAATAGTTACGATATGAACCCGACTAAGGCTCGACTCCTTTATTTTTTAAAAAACATAAATAGTCTCCAGCGGAGTCGCCATGTTGTAGCGACTAAAAGAAATTGAAGTGTCCCATTTTTCTTGAAAAATTAATTTTAGGGATTTTCTTATAAATCGTATTTTTTTAATGGATAAAACTGGAGTCGCCACAAGTCACTTGGGTTAGGTAGATTGGACACCGAAAATAAAACCAAAGATTTTAAAAAGGTTCGAGAGTCGGTTACGAGTGGGGAAGGGTTCGCACCCTCACCACGCTCGAAAATCGGTACCTAAGGGTTCGTGTCGTATTTATGAAGAAAAATTTTAAATTCGGCCTAAATTAATTAATAATCCCTAAAATGAATGAATGCATGGCCATATAAATCGAACAACCTAACTCGCGACCCTGATACCAAAAGAGATGACGCTTGAATACTCCGGACGACACTCCCACTAAAATATCGGGACCTCGAGTACTAAAATAAGTTAGTACGATAAATAAAACGTGACAAGTAATCATGTATGGATGAACATATTGATAGTAACATGAAATAAATATGGGTAATCACATATGTACATGTAAAAAGAAGAGTTAGGTTTCATTAATAACCTAAAAAGATTAATGACATGAATTATTATAAACTATGTTCATAATTTAAAATCAAAATATAATTATCATCATTTTTGTTCATGCTCATTACTAATATAAACTAAGTACCACATAAATATGCACATATTACGTATTATACGTATAAAATATAATAATACACCCATATTACATAATACATATTAGATTATGCACATATGTTTAACATGTAAGATGTGCAAATATTAAAACACAAGAATAAAACTAATGGTAAACAAAATGAGCAACATTTATTAAAATAAACACATGAACAAAGTATACAAAACAAGGACTAAAATTAAGTAAAATAAATTAACAGTGCTGAAATTTAAATATGCATGATTAAATAAGGACTGAATATAGATATAAACCACTGAACCACGAGGTTTAATAAAAAAATAAAACAAATTTGAGGGACTAAAATGGGCATTTGACCCCTGAAACTCGGATTGACACCATAATAAGGACTAAATTGCAAACTTTCGAAAACATCAGGGATCGAGGACGTGATTCTAAAAGGCTAAAGGACCTAAGGTTATAAATATGTTGGTGCGGAGGTCCTTATGTGGATATTAACCCGTTTAATTTAAAGCCGAATATAAAACACAATCTTGAGTCAAAAATCAAGCTTTTTCTCTCCCTTTTTTTGACCCGTTTCAAAACTCACCCAAAATCCTCTGAGGATTTGGATGAACACCACCGTGTTTATCTGGATCTGGGGACAAACCCAGTTTCCGACGACCTTCCACCATGCCAACCTTTTTTCAAACCTTTTCCGACTGTCACTCGCTGATGCCGGCAAACATAAAAAAATAGTTTTAAAACCCTCTTTCAAACCTTTTTTTTCTTTTAAAACCCCAAACCACTCTTATTTTGGTAAGAAAAAAACCAAATCCCTCGTATTTTTAAAAAAACCGAACCATCTTAGGCCCCCCTTTACTTTCCGATTCACCCTCATCAGTCAAGAAATTATCATCGGGAGGTAGCTCATCCATCATCGAAAGCCCTAGGACGGCCGGGAGACGAATCGAAAGAAGGGGTAAAGACTTCTAACCCTTGATTATGCTACCATTATTTGCATGCAAAAAGAACAAAGAAAGAGAGTACCTCTGAAATTTCTTGTTTTTTTTTATTTTATCAAAAACTGATGACATATCGGATTTATTACATGATATATATCCAATTTTAGTTGGTCTAAAAAGCATAAGCAAATTAAATGTTTTCACTGTGGCTGAGTTCGGTGAAAAAGAAGGGGAAGCGTCTATCGACCAGATTTGATTTGGGCCATTGGATTGGTTTCGATCCAACGGTCGTGATTTCACCTAGAGATGAACGGTTCGGATAGCCTTCGAGCGGTGACGTGGCAGCTCTAGATGGCGACGCGTGGGAGCAGAAGAGTCTCGGACGTGCAACACACGCGCGCATGGAAGGGATAGTCAGCGCGTGTATCTCACGCGACATCTGAAAGGGGCACTGGGCTTCATCTGGACCGTTGGATCAAATCTGATCCAATGGTTACGAGACGGTTGTTTAATAATAATAATAATAATAATAATAATAATAAACTCAGGTCAACAGACCAAGATAAAATTAGTGTTTACAGGTGAGTCTCTCACCGGGGAGTTTTTGTATACACAATGCCTCCAACTCGATGCATGTTTAAACAATATCAAGCTACTTACCACTTGGGTCAACCTTGTTGGTTAATTCGATTCAAAGTTGATTAATGAACCGAATTAATCAAAATTAAAATTTATAATTAATATATATTTCTAATTTTAAACTCATATTCCATTACTTGATCTATAAGTTTTAGAACCCAAGTTTTATTTTTAAGCTTAAATTAAATTATTATAATTATTATTATTATCAAAATAGTTAAAGTAAGATTTGTTTTTTCAACAATTAAGTAGTCAATTGAATAAAAAACAATAAAGTAGTCAATAATATTTATTGAATATAATATTAAGATATTAATTTTGAACCAATTAAGTGGGGAATTGGTCACGGTGGTTTTTAGGTCAAATGAGTGGGAGTCGAGCGAATGTTGGTTGGGTTTTTTCAGAATTTTTTTTAATATAATTTATTACTATAATTTTTAAAAAGAATTTTAAGCAATTTTCAGAAAAATTTTAAATTCTTGACTCCCAAGCTTTGTTCAAATGGAGCCATACCAACTCTTTAAGCCTCGCCCAAAGCCTAAAGAGGCAGCCATGTTTTACGATAGTGTGCTAAAGCTTCAAACTTTATAGCCTTACACAAAGAGTCTAAAACCCAGGTAACTCGTTAGTTTCAATGCTTATTCAATCACTTGATTTCCGATCTTTTGCCTTAAGAAAGAACCGTCTTTTCGTTCATTTTCCGACAAGGTTCCTTCCGGCCACACTCCAATTTCTTTCTTCATTTACTGCCCTTATTGCTACGAATGAAGTAAACCCATCTTTAAAAGTCCTACCTTTCAAAGAAAAATCAAAGCTTGAAAGAATTGGAAAATTAAAACTCTATTCTAAGATTCTGCGTGATTGCGCTTCAGAAGGGTCTTTGAGTTTAGCCAAAGCTCTTCATGGGAAGATAATAAGAATTGGGTTTGATCCAGATTTGGTTTTATGGAACTCTTTAGTTCATGCTTATGAGAAATGTGGGAGCTTTGGTTATGCTTGTAAAGTGCTTGATAGAATGCCCGAAAGAGATGTTGTGTCTTGGACTGCTCTGTTTTCTGGTTTAGTTAATGAAGGGTATGGATATGATGTGTTGGATTTTTATTGTTTTATGAAGAAAGATGGAGTTCGGCCAAATGGGCATTGCTTGGCGACTACTTTGAAAGCTTGTTCTTTGAATTCGGAATTGTTTTTTGGGACATTGTTGCATGGGGAAGGTGTTAAAGTTGGGCTTTTGTTTGATGTTTTTGTTGGGTCCTCTCTTGTTGATCTTTATGCAAAATGCGGTGAGATAGAATTGGCAGAGAGAATGTTTGTTTACATGGATAAAAAGAATGTTGTGTCGTGGAATGCATTGCTTAATGGATATGCCCTAAAGGGTCACGCAGGAAAGATTTTGAATTTGTTTCAAGGGATGACGGAATCTGAATTGAGGTGTAGTAAGTTTACTTTGTCAAATGTGCTCAAAAGTTGTTTGTACTCGGTAAATGTAACATGGGGTTTGATTGCACATTCTTTGGTGATTAAGACCGGTTGTGAGCACGATGAATTTGTTGGTTGTTGCCTTCTTGACATGTATTCAAAATGTGGATTGGCTAGGGATGCACTTAAGGTATTTAAAAGGGTTCAAAGACCCAACATAGTAGCCTGGAGTGCAATGGTTGACTGCCTTGATGAGCACAGTCAGATTCGAGTTGTTTTGCCTAATGAGACAGGAAGGGGTAAGCCCCAATCAACATACATTTGCTAGTATTGCTAGTGTAGCTGCTAAATTGGGTGATCAGTTTTTTTGTGAAGGCATTCATGCTTGTATACTTAAATATGGATTTGAATCTGAAATCGTTTTGAGCAATGCACTTATTGCCATGTATATGAAAATCAGGTCAGTCCAAAATGGTTGGCATGTGTTTAAGGAAATGAGTTCCTGGGATTTAGCTTCATGGAATGCTCTTCTTTCTGGATTTCATAGTGATAAAACTTGTTATCAGGGACCGAGTATCTTTCACAACATGATTGTTGAAGGTTTTAAGCCTGATATCTATACATTTACTAGCATTTTAAAATCTTGTTCCCATCTTTTAAATCTAAAATTTGGACAGCAAGTGCATGCCCATATAATAAAGAATGGCCTGAATGAGAATAATTCAGTGGGAACATCTCTTATTGACTTGTATGTCAAAAATGGATTCTTGGCGGATGCAGACCTACTTTTTAGTCAATTGATTAAGAGAGATCTTTTTTCATGGACAACATTAATTTCTGGT
>JAGYYJ010001968.1:0-38918 GCA_019671005.1 Hibiscus mutabilis | reverse complement strand
AAGATCAAGAAAAGGTAACCTTCACATGCCCATACGGTACTTATACTTTCAAGGATGCCGCTCGATTGTGTAATGCCCCGTAACCTTCCAAAGATGCATGATGTCACTCTTTTCGCACATGGTCAAGACTTCCTTAAGATCTTCATGGATGAATTTTTTCTGCTTTTGGTAATGACTTTGACAGCTTGCCTCGCAATTTAGAGAATGTGTTGGCAAGATGTGAAGAAACCGATTTAGTCCTTAATTGGGAGAAGTGCCATTTTATGGTAGATGAAGGAATAGTGCTCGCCACAAGATTTCATCCAAGGGAATTGAAGTAGACAAAGCCAAGATGGACGTGATCGAGAGATTACCCCCACCAAGTTCGGTTAAAGGAATCCGAAGCTTCCTTGGACATACAGGTTTTTACATGAGGTTCATTCATAATTTTTCTAAAATTACTAAACCCTTGTGCAATTTGCTTGAACATGATAAAGTCTTCAATTTTGATGATTCTTGCGCCCAAGCATTCAAAACCCTAAATGAAAAGCTTGCCTCGGCACCCATTGTTGTTCCACCAGATTGGACGCTACCTTTTGAGCTCATGTGTGATGCAAGTGATTTCGCGGTAGAAGCAGTCCTAGGCCAACGCACAGGTAAGACCTTTCATGTGATATACTACACTAGTAAAACTCTTAATAGTGCTCAAGTGAATTACACAACAACAGAGAAAGAGTTACTAGCTGTAGTTTTCGCATTTGACAAGTTCTGATCCTATTTTATTGGTACAAAGGTAATTGTCCATACAGACCATTCAACAATTAAGTATCTATTTTCTAAAAAGGATGCCAAACCTCGTTTGATTCATTGGATATTGCTTTTATAAGAGTTTGACATTGAAATTAAGGACAGGAAAGGAACAGAAAATCAAGTGGCCAATCACTTATCATGCTTAGAACGCAATAGGGAGGAGGACACGGATTTAGAGATATGCGATGCATTCCCATATGAGCAACTGTTAGTTGCCTCAGCAACCATGGATGCGCATGCCTCGGTAACCCTTGACGCACATGCCTCGGCAACCCTTGACCCGCACGCCTCGGCAACTCCGGATGCGTATGCCTCGGCAACCACTGATGTGCATGCCTTGGCAACCCCAGATGCGTATGCCTCAGCAACCCTTGACGCGCATCCCTCGGCAACCCTTGACGTGCATGCCGCGACAACTCTAGACGCGCACGCCTTGGCAACCATGGAAGCAGTTGCCACGGTAACACATGCCTCGGTAATACCTGGTACGCAGATTTAGTTAGTTTCCTTGTTTGTGGTATTTTACCTTACGGCCTTGCTCACCAAGGGAAGAAGCAGTTCCGCCATGATGCTAAGCATTACTTTTTGGACGAGCCTCTTTTGTTTAAACAGTGTGCAGATCAGGTTATACGCCGATGTGTCCCTGAAGAGGAGCAACAAAATGTACTCCGAAAATGCCATTCTTCACCCTAACGAGGACATTTTGGACGAACACGTACCGCGGCCAAAGTTTTGCAATCCGATTTGTATTGGCCAACACTGTACAAAGATGCTCAAAAGTTTTACAAGCAATGTGATTGTTGCCAGAGGACGGGCAATACCTCTAGACGACATGAGATGCCACTCCAAAACATCATCGAGGTGGAATTGTTTGATGTATGGGGGATCGATTTTATGGGACCTTTCCTATCTTCATTCGCAACCTCTACTTCTACTTGCCGCTGACTACGTGTCTAAATGGGATGAGGCAGCTGCAGCTTCCCACCAACGATTCCAAGATCAGGCAACGATTCTTGCAGAAAAAATATATTTACATGGTTTGAGATGTCGAGAGCAATTATCGCGATGAAGGCAAGCACTTTGACAACAAACTTATTGCCAAGATGTTGCAACGCTTTGGTGTATCACACAAAATTTCCACGGCATAACACCCACAAACCAATGGGCAAGTAGAAATTTCCAACCGAATTGATGGGTATACTGAGAAAGTTGTAAATCCTCTAGGAAGGATTGGTCATTAAGACTAGATGACGACTTTGGGCATATCGCACTGCATTCAAAACACCCTTAGGTATGTCTCCTTCCGACTTGTCTATGGCAAAACATGCCATCTACCAGTGGAAATCGAACACAAGGCATATTGGGCAATCAAGACCTTGAATATGGATTGGGAAAGTGCCGGACAAAAGCATTTGTTGGGCCTCAACGAGATAGAAGAATTCTGTGCACTCGCCTATAACAATGCACGAATCTACAAGGAGAAAACAAAGCAATGGCATGACAAGCAACTATTGTCACGACAATTCATGCCAGACAACTAGTTCTCTTATTCAATTCTCGGCTAAAAATTTCCCGGAAAACTGAAATCAAGATTGGTCGGGACCATTCGGGTTGTCAAACCATTCTCCCATGGTGCCGTGATAATCAAGTCCATCACCGACGAACATGAATTCAAAGTCAACGGACAAAGATTGAAGCACTACAACGGTGCCCATGTGGAACGAATAAAGAAGTGGTCACCTTAGAGATGCATGAGCATGCTCTCCTTTCGATATTTTTTTTTTTATTTTTTTAAAACTATTTTTTATTATTATTTAATTTCAGTTTTTTTCTTTTTAGGATAGATTTATTTATTTTCTTTAAGATTAAAACTACATCTTTCTTTCATATTTATCTAATTGTTTTTAAAATTTTAAGTTTAAGAATTTCTTTGCACATCTTTATTTATTTTCTTTTATTAGTTTATATTTAATTTTAATCCTTATTTTATTTGTTTTTGAATTGTAGGAAAAGAGTTCAAGATAAAGAGGAATTTGATTCAAGAATGAAACTTCCTCAACAAGGAAATTAATGGGCTAAATGTAAGGCTTATATTAAGCCTCCAATTTACAATAAATAAACCCTACATAAAAGGCCAAACACTTCCCTTCCCCAAATCCCCTAGCCACCACCTTCCCCAATCAAAACCCTTGTTTTCTTTCTTTCCAATTAATCCCACCCACCATATTTACTACATATCTTTTCTATTTAACCTATCACCCTTAACTTCCAAGAAACCTATTCCTACTTTTGATCTTGCAACTCTTTAGTTTCTTTTGCTTTCTTTTCTTTGTTTTTACCAAACTCACAACCAAGATCATCCATGGCATCCAAAATCGAATTTTTGGTTCATCCAAGTTCCTCCAAAGAACCAAGATACAAGAAGTTTGCCACACCGGTGGTTCAAGAAAGATTTCACTCCAAGTTTGAAAGCTAGAAGATTTGCGAAGAACAAGGCTTTGAATACTCTAACTCTCATCAAGATTTTGGCCTTGAACCATTTATCTTCGAAAGGATTGCACATCATCAATCGGAACCGGGTAACATATCATGGGTAAGAGAATTCTATGCTCACTCACCTAACCCGGATAATCCTTATGTTTTTGTTCGTGACAAGGCTATACTCATAAGCCCCGAAAACATCATCACCTTTTACAGGCTCTACATTGAGAAGGACGAGCATCAAGCCTTTGTTGATCAACTCATGCCCAAGCAACTCGACAAGGAACTCACTTCAAGGGCACGGTAAATTGCCTTCGCTTAAACCCGATGCAAAATTATGGAATAAGTTTGTTTAAACTTCTTTAATGCCCACAACACACAATACCACCATTGATACACCTCGTCTTTTGCTCATACATTCTATCTTGCATAATCGCATTATTAACATTGGAAAAATTATTTGTGATGAGATTTTTGTATGTAGGACAAAAGACAAGGGTTCTCTTTTCTTCCCTTGCTTAATTTCCAATCTTTGCAAGGAGATGCATGTCCCAAGTGAGTCCACTGATGAAAAGGCCCTACCAAAGTTCGGTTAGAATTGAGCACAAATTTGAAAGCTAATGGGAGAGGCACCAAAAAATCCCCTAACGCCTTCAATTGTCAGCGCAACTCCCCGCCTCGGCAACCCTTAATGCCCAAGCAACTGATGCCTGGGCAACTTGGCCAGCAACCCCGGGACAACTTGAAGCACCTTTACAACCGTTGGAGAACCGCCTTGCGCAAATTGAAGACCGACAACTAATGTTCATGTAGTACATGAAGGAGCACAAAAATTCCATCACCCAAGTCATCATGGAAAAGTACCCGACAAATCACAAGCCATTCCCCATCTTTCTTGCCGAAATCCTTGCCACGACAACCAATGAAGCAGCTTGCCACGACAACCGCAATGATGATGCTGCGGCAACCTACATTGCATCTGCCCAAGCAAATTGCCACGAAACCAACACTAAAGATACCGCGCAACCAAATATAAAGACGCCCGGCAACCACTACAAAAGCTAAAGGTAAAGCACCTATGCCTGAATCAACTCGCATCAATCATTGTCCGATTTTTTAAATTTGGACGAGTCTTCCATCGCACCAACAAAGACCGCACTAATCGAATCCTCCAAGCCCAAGGAAAAAGCCAATGACATTGATGAAGAGGAAGATGAGGACAACCCCGCACGATGATCGATTCCACCATCGGCAACAAGGAAGCAACCACCGCGTTCAAGCAAAAGAATCAAGACACCGATGTTGCGCGTAATTATAAAAGATATCGCTCCACAGGGATTGGTGCTACTTCAAGAATCTAGTCTCTTGCAATCAGAAAAAGTAAAAACACAAATAAAGGATTATAGGAGTTTAACTAATGACTAATCTAGAAAGCAATAAAGTAAAAGAAAAGATGAATTCAAATGAGAGAGAGATAGGCCAGGTTATCGTGAGTTGAGGTGTGATAGCCGATTGATCGCTTTTGGTAAAAGAGTGCACGGGCAACTCAGTTGACGTGGCAACTTGCACAACGAGGTTGCCTTGGCAACTAATCGATGGTTGCCCGGGCAACTAGTTGGGCAACTACTTGGGCGCCCGGGCAGCAACCTTCAAGGTTCGGCAGAGCGCTTTCAATGGTTTCTTCTTATCCCTAAGTCGAAACTCTAGCTACTTGTGCATGCCTTGATAATACATCCCCACGTGAATCAAGGGTGAACAACAACCAATCTTGCGCCTCTCTTAGCCGCTGAAATCCTTAACTTATTCCTAAGCCGATTAATCTTCACCATCAATAGATTGAATAAAGATCATATTCATTCGCTTTCTTGAATCTAACTCTCCCGATATTAGATAAATAGATGAAATCACGAGATCCTCTCCCAATTCACTCAAACAAAAACAAGAATAAGAACCAAGAATGAATAAACCTTGAAATAGAAAAGTACAAACTCTTATTACCTAAACAAAAACCAATAGTTTCTCACAACCACAAAACACAATAACCATAGCCAAGTAGATTTAGTTCATGGCTAGGTTCCAAAGAAACACAAGATAAACAATCCCTAGCATGAACCCAATCGAACAAGAAAGAAAAGATGAAGAGGAGTCGAAAAAATCCCTTGCCCTTGATGCTTTGAAAATTGTCTCCTTTCCCTCCTTGGACTTGTCAAAATTTCCTAATGCTCTCCAAGTTGTCGTCGAATCTCCTTGCTATTTATAGGGCTAGGCCAAAGTCCTTCTTTGAGGAGGAGTTTGAGTTGGAATTAAATTATCTTTAAAGAATATAATTCTTTATTATAATTTTATTCCTATTAGAACTTCTCCTACCTTCTTGGAATTTAATTCTTCTTTAATCTCTGCATGGCAATCAAATTCCTTTGGGCTTGGGCCTTGCTCCATGTCATCTTAGGCTTGTAAAGTCATTAATTTTGACATCCCTATTGCATTTTCTCTTTGTCGACAATTGCCATGGCAACTGGCTCGACGTCTCCTTCATGCATTGCCCTGGCAACTAGCTCGGCATATCCTTCATGCATTGCCCTGGCAACTAGCTCGACATTGCTTTGGCAAGTGATCCTACACATACACACACAAAGCACACCAAAGCAGCATCTTTTCCACAAAAACTACCAAGTTATGTAATCAAGCTCAACGATGGAAGGAAACATGGATTAATGCATGAATGGCTAACTATGCAACTAATATGAGCCTAAGTCTAACAATAATATGAGTAAAAAGGGTAAGAAAAAAATAGTACTTTGAACACTTATCACACCCCCAAACTCAACTATTGCTTGTCCTCAAGCAATGCAAACTCATAATTACCCGCCAAGACTTCAATTTTCACAAACTTAGCTTTGAACTTGATTTCATTTCTCCAACCGGGGCACAAAGTATGATTGGCTTTTTATTTTTCGAAAAACTTAGGAATTACTCTAATCAAACTATAATGTTTGTGAGTGTGTGCGTGAGTTGTGTGCAAGTTGATTTTTCGGATCCTATGCAAACAATAGGTTTTCAAATTACTTTATTGGGTTCTTTTTAACATGTTTTAACTAGAGCCAGCTTTGGGCACCTCTAGTGTTTTGTTTTTAGTTTTCTTAAGTTAATTTAATCGACTAGAGCCGGTTTCGCACCTCTAGTTAAAATTTTTTAACACCTCCTAGAGCCAGCTTTCGGGCACCTCTAGTGATCAATTTTTTTAGCACATGCTAGAGCCAATTTCGGGCACCTCTAGCATTCATCCAATTTTTATTCTAATCCCCAATTTGTTAATTATCAACCTAAGTTTACTAGAACTCCTTAAATCAATCAAACCACAACAAAGTGTTTCATCAAATTTAGCATCATAGTAAAATTCTAAGTTTTTCCATGGTTATCCTAGAATAAAAATTCTATCAATTAAGTGCATTGGCAAAGTCATCATCTAATATTCATCAAATCTAAGCAATTCTTGTTCCAATTAAAGGCATGGCAAGCAATTTATGTATCCTAAATGTAATACTTAAGATGAATGTAACTAAACATGGTAACTACTAATAACAATCCCCCAAACTCGAGTGAGGCATTGTCCTCAATGCATGCAAAAAAAATAACGAAAAAAAAAAAAAAAAAAAATAAAAAAAATGCATACGAGGACTTACTCCGAGAGTTCATCATCGTAGATGATTAGTTTCTTTTAGTCGGTGTCTTGATTATCTTGCTTGAACGCGATGGTTGTTGTTGCCGGTGGTGGAATTGATCCTCGTACGGGGTTGTCCTCATCATCCTCTTCATCAATGTCAATGGCTTTTCGCTTGGAGGATTCAATTGGTGCGGTCTTTATTGGTTCAATGGAGGACTCGTCCGAATCTGAAAAATCAGAAAATGATTCCGTAGGAGTTGATTCGGGCATAGGTGCTTTACCTTTGGCTTTTGAATTGGTTGCCGGGATGTCTTTAGCTTTGGTTGCCGTGGCATCTTCGTGGTTGGTTGCCGTGGCGCATCTTTCCTTGGTTGCCGTGGCGATCGCTTTATTGGTTGCCGGGCAAGGATCTCGGCGGAAAGATTGGGAACGGCACGCGATTGTCCGGTACTTTTCTAGGATGACTTGGGTGATGGCATTGTTGTGCTCCTTCATGTACCGCATGAACATTAGTTGCCGATCTTCAATTTGCCTTAGGCGGCTTGCCAATGGTTGCAAAAGTGCTTCAAAGTGTCCCGGATTAATGGCCGAGTTGTTCCGGCGTTAGGTGCTTGGGCATTAGGGATTGCCGTGGCGGCAGGAGTTGCCGTGGCAATTGGAGGCCTTGAAGAATCTCCCGGTGCCTCTCCCCATTAGCTTTGGATTAGTGCTTGATTCCAACCAGACTTGGGTAGGGCCTAGTGGACTCATTCCATGCATCTCCCTGCAAAGATTAGAAATTAAGCAAGGGATAACCCTTATCTTTTGAGTCGCATACAAAAATCTCATCACAAATAATTTTTCCAATGTTAATGATGATTAGAAAATAGAATGTATGAGCAAAAGACGTGGTATATCAACGGTATATTTTGAGCGGGCATTAAAGAAGTTTTAAAAACTTATTCCATAGTTTTGCCTCGGGTTTAAGCCGAGGCGATTTACCGTTCACGGTTGAATGAGTTCCCGGCTGAGTGAGTTCTTGAAGCACCTTGTCGAGTTGCTTGGGATTGATTTGGTCAACGAAGGCTTGATGCTCGCCCTTCTCAATGTAAAGTCCGTAAAAGGTGTTGATGCTTTCGGGACTTATAAGTATGGCCTTGTCACGAACAAAAACATAAGGATTATCCGGGTTAGGTGAGTGAGCATAGAATTCTCTTACCCATGAGATGTTACCCGTTCCCCTGTTGATGGCAAAAGATTTGCCACTTTTGATGTGCAATCCTCTTGAAGATGAATGGTTCAAGGCCAAAATCTTGATGAGAGTTGGAGTATTCAAAGCCTTGTTCTTCATGAATCTTCCGCTTTTCAAACTTGGATTGAAATCTTTCTTGAACTACCGGTGTAGCAAACTTCTTGTATCTTGGTTCTTTGAGGAACTTGGATGAACTAAAAGTTTAATCTTGGATGCTTGGATGATCTTGGTTGTGAGAAAAACAAAGAAAAGAAAAAGGAATAAAAGAAACTAAAAAGTTGAAGATAGAAAGAGGAATAGATAGGTGGGTTTTATTGAAAAAATAGGTGGGGGGATTGGGGAAAAAACGAAAAAGGGTTAGGGTTTTGTAGGAGTTGTCGACAAAGGGGGTTTTTTGTTAGATGAATTGGAGGCTTTATATAAGCCTTAGATTCAGCCCATTAGTTTCCTTTTTGTGAAGATGTTTTCCTACTTGGTTTAGAATTCCTTCTTTCTCTTGAACTTCTTTTCCTACAATTCAAAAACAAATCAAATAAGGATTAAAATTAAAAATAAACTAATAAAGAAAATAAATAAAGATGTGTAATAGGATTCTTAAACTTGAATAAAAAAAAAATGTATCCTAAAACTACTAATAATCGGAAAAAATAAAAAAAAAAAAAAAAAAAAAAAAAAAAAAAATAAAAAATAAAATAAAAAAAAAAAAAAAAAAAAAAAAAAAAAAAATAAAAATATCAAAAAAAGAGAGCATGCTCATGCATCTCCTAAATTGACCACTTCCTTGTTACGCCCCACATGGGCACCATTGTAGTGCTTCAATCTTTGTCCATTAACTTTGAATTCATGGTTGTCGAGATGGACTTGATTATCACAAACCATGGGAGAATGGTTTGACGACTTCAAATGGTCCCAACCATCTTGATTTCAGCTTTCCCGGAAAAAAGTTTTAGCCGAGAATTGAATAGGAGAACTAGTTGCCTCGGGCGTGAATTGCCGGGCAATAGTTTCTTGTCGTGCCATCGCTTTGTTTTCTCCTTGTAGATTCGCATTGTTATAGGTGAGTGCACGAAATTCTTCTATCTCATTGAGATCCATCAAACGCTTTTGTCCGCACTTTCCCAATCCATATTCACGGTCTTGATTGCCCAAAGACGCCTTGTGTGCTCGATTTCCACCGGTAGATGACATGTTTTACCATAGACAAGTCGGAAGGGGGACATACCTAAGGGTGTTTTTGAATGCAGTGCGATATGCCCAAAGTGCGCCATCTAGTCTTAATGACCAATCCTTCCTTGAGGGATTTACAACTTTCTCGAGTATTCCCTTCAACTCCCTGGTTGGAAATTTCTTGCTGCTGGTTTGTGGGTGATATGCCGTGGCGATCTTGTGTGATATGCCAAGTGTTGCAACATCTTGGCAATTAGTCTGTTGTCAAAATGCTTGCCTTCGTCACTGATAATTGCTCTCGTATCCCAAACCGTAAATATGTTTTTCTCGCAAGAATCTTTGCACGGTCTTGGAATCGTTGTTGGGAACCGCAAAAATGCCTCTACCCATTTAGACAAATAGTCGACGGCAAGTAAGATGTAGAGGTTGCCGAATGAAGATGGGAAAGGTCCCATAAAATCGATCCCCATACATCGAACAGCCCACCTCGATGATGTTCGAGTGGCATCTCATGTCGCCTAGAGATATTGCCCGCCCTCCGCAACGATCACATTGCTTGTAAAAGTCTTGGGCATCTTTGTACAATGTTGGCCAATACAACCCGGATTGCAAAACTTTGGTCATGCGGTACGAGTTCCTCCAAAATGTCCTCCATAGGTGAAGAATGGCATTGCCGAGTACATTCTGTTGCTTTTCTTCAGGGACACATCGGGCGATAACCTGATCTGCACATTGTTTAAACAAAAGAGGCTCGTCCCAAAAGTAATGCTTAGCATCATGGCGGAACCGCTTTTCCTTTGGTGAGTAATGCCATAAGGAAAATACCACAAACAAGGAAATTAACTAAATCCGCGTGCACTGTGTATTGCCGAGGCATGTGCCGCCGTGGCGATCGCCCCCAAAATTGCCGAGGCGCGCGCGCAAAGACCGCCGCGCGGCCGAGAGTTGCCGAGGCGCCGTATCCATGGTTGCCGAGGCGCGAGGGTTGCCGAGGCGCGCGGGGGTTGCCGAGGCAACTAAAATTTGTTCATCCGGAATGCATCGCGATATCTCTAGATCCGCGCCCTCCTCCTTATTGCGCTCCAAACGTGATAAGTGATCGCCACTTGATTTTCTGTTCTTTTCCGTCCTTAATTTCAATATCAAATTCTTGTAAAAGTAATATCCAACGAATCAAACGAGGTTTAGCATCCTTTTTAGCAAATAAGTATTTGATTGCCGAATGGTCCGTATGAACAATTACCTTTGTACCAATTAAATAGGATCGAACTTGTCAAATGCGAAAACTACAGCTAGTAACTCTTTCTCCGTTGTTGTGTAATTCACTTGAGCACCATTAAGAGTTTTACTAGCGTAGTATATCACATGGAAGGTCTTACTCGTGGCGCTGGCCTAGGACTGCTCCTACCGCAAATCACTTGCATCACACACATGAGCTCAAAAGGTAGCATCCAACTGTGGAACGACAATGGGTGCCGAGGCAAGCTTTTTTTTTAGGTTTTGAATGCTTGGGTGCAAGAATCATCAAAATCAAGACTTTATCCTGTTCAAGCAGATTACACAAGGGTTTAGTGATTTTAGAAAAATTATGAATGAACCTCCCGTAAAAAACTCGCATGTCCGAAAAAACTTCAATTCCTTTAACCGAACTTGGGGGGTAATCTCTCGATCACGCCCACCTTGGCTTTGTCTACTTCAATTCCTTGATGAAATCTTGTGGCCGAGCACTATTCCTTCATCTACCATAAAATGGCATTTCTCCCAATTGAGGACTAAATCTGCTTTTTCACATCTTGCTAACACCCTTCTAAATTGCCGAGACAAATTGCCGGGTCATTACTAAAAAAACCAAAAATCATCCATGAAGATCTCAAGGAAGTCTTCGACCATGTCCAAAAAGAGTGCCATCATGCATCTTTGGAAGGTTGCCGGGCGTTACAATAATCCGAACGGCATCCTTCGAAGGCATAAGTACCGTATGGGCATGTGAAGGTTGTCTTTTCTGATCTTCTCGTGCTATGGCAATCTGATTGTAACCTCAATAACCATCAAGAAAACAATAAAAGGGTTTACCCGCAAGACGGTCAAGCATTTGATCAATAAAGGGTAATGGGAAGTGATCTTTCCTAGTGGCTTTGTTTAGCTTTCGATAGTCCATACAAACCCTCAACCGGTCACACCCTGGTTGGGATAAGTTCATTATTTTCATTGCTTACCACTCATATATACTCTCCTTTTTTTTCGGGTACACATTGTACCGACTTACCCACGCATTTCATCGTGAGATAGGGTATATAATGCCGCAACGCAAGCCACTTGATGATTTCTTTCATTACAACCCCTTTCATGGCATGATTCAGTCTCCTCCGGGCCTCAATTGAAGGTTTGTGATCATCTTCCAACAAGATCTTGTGCATGCACACCGCCGGCTAATTCTTCAAGTCGGCAATTGTCCACCCTATTGCCTTTTGTGTAGCTTCAACATCTTGATCAGCTTTTTTCCTCGCCAGTCAGAACTTAGAAGAAATAATTACAGGCAATGTATTATCGGTCCCTAAGTATACATATTTTAGTTGCTCGCAATTGTTTCAACTCAAGAATTGGTGGTTGTTCAATAGAGGGTTTTTCGAGCTTACCTTCCTTACCCGAGTAATCCAAAGGGTTCAAAGTATGTACCGGGTCGGTTGACTAGCCAATTTGCCTCTTCTGTTGTTCCTCATCGACCGGTTCTTCATACTCCTCATGTTCCTCTTGATCGGCAATGTAGTTGCCGAGGCAACTAAATTCCTCATCGGTTAAACTCGCGCGGGCATGAAGTAGTTGGCATTCTTCCGATCATCGCATGCCTTAGTGTTTGGAACACATTTAGTTTAACTTGCTGGTCATTCACCTCATTGTGAGTTCTCCTTTTCAACATCAATCAAGGTTCTCCCCGCTGCTAGGAATGGTCTCCCGAGAATGATGGGTGCATGCTCATCCGCTTCACAATCCAAAACAATAAAGTCACGGAAAATAAATTTATCAACTTTTACCAAGATGTCCTCGATTTTTCCTCTCGATGCACATAGGATCTGGCTTGCTAGCCGCAGCATAATCAAGTGTAGGTCTTGCCTTCCCGATTCCTAGTTTTTGAAAACCGATTTAGGCATCAAGTTTATGCTAGCCCCAAGGTCGCATAATGCTTTCCCGACATAGTGATTTCCAATGGAACAGGTATTGTGAAACTTCCGGGATCCTTCAACTTAGGTGGCATACGACAGTAACATTGCCATGCATCCTCCTCGTCATGGCAATCGCTTTCAAACTCTCCTAGCCTTGTTCTCTTGGACACAATGTCTTTAAGAAACTTGGCATAGTTTGGCATTTGTTCAATTGTTTCCACCAATGGCAAGTTGATGTGGACTTGCTTTAGGATATCAAGAAACTTTGAATTGGTATTCTTGCTTTTGTCGCTCAACCTTGTGGGAATGGTGGTGGAAGTCGATATCTTCGATCCTTTCATTGGTTTGAAACCTGATTGACGGCATTGCCGGACATCCGAGTTGCCGAGGCATTATCAACTCAACCTGCCGAGCCGAGGCATGCTTATCGCAAGTTGCCGAGGCGCCTTTATCGCCGGCTTGCCGAGGCATGCTTATTGCCGGCTGCCGCCGCGCAATTCCCGGTTCAGCATCCGAGGCTTTGCCGCTAGGTTCGCCTTGATCTTTTGTGGAGTTTTGTTTGACGAGCGGGTTTGAACCTCTCTGTTGTTGGCCACTTCTAGTGGTGATTGCCTTACATTGCTCATGGCCGCCTCCTCTTGCGACTTTCAAGATCGCTAGGTAAACCTCCTTGTGGTCTAGTATTCAGATTTTGAGCAAACTGTCCGACTTGATTTTCCAATGATTTGATTGCCGCCTCTTGGTTTTGCAATCTCATCTCGGTCCTCGTTAATAAAAGCATCAGTTCTTTTTATGAAATTACTATTCTCAGCCATATAAGATTCAGTTTTTTCATCATAAAAGCATTTAGAGAATTTTCCAAAGAACTAGATGTTGTCGGTTGTTGCCGCGCATCCGCTGTCGTGGCATATTCTCGCTGAATCCCGATGCTTGTGCATTCTGATTGTTCCGCTTAGAGCATTGTTGGGATTACTCCATGAAAAATTCGGGTGCTTCTTCCAAGCTGGATTGTATGTATTGACATCACATTGTTGTTCGATTGTAATTCCCACATAGAAGCCGGATTCCTGATTCTCGTATACATTCGTAAGAATTATGGTTATCACCACATAACTCACAAAAAGAATCCATTACCTTGACTTCATGTGTGTTGTTTGGTTTTTGCATGTTCGACCATCTTGGTTAAAGTGGCCAATTGTGCCAAATTGAATCGATGATCCTAGTTCATGTATTGTGGCTTGGCGCCTAACTCCTCCTCTTCTAGTAGATGGGAATTGATAATCATTCTTGGCCAGCCTATTTAAAATTTGCATTGCTTCCTCCGGCGACTTATCTAGGAGTATGCCGCTTGCCGAGGCATCTAGCATCATCCTTGTTGGTGTATTCACGGCGCTGTAAAACATTGTTACTTGAGTCCACACCGAACTGTAGGGGGCATTTGTGTAGAAGTTCTCTATATCGCCCCCAAGCCTCGCACATGGATTCATCATCCGCCACCAAAAGAAGTAATGTCGTCGTACGGCTTATCACCAAATTTGTAGGATTAAATCTAGCAAGGAAATCACGACAAAGATCAGTCCAAGATGCTATGGATCCGCAGAATGCTATTCAACCATGCTTTCGCCCTATCCCTCAAAGTGAATAGGGAATAATCTTAATCGTAAGACATCGGGGTGACTCCATGTATCTTGAACGAGTTGCAAATCTCGAGGAAAGATTTCAGATGTTGTCGCATCTTCGCTTGCCGAGCCGCCAAATTGACCTATTGTGTTGATCATATTAAACATTACCGGTTTCAACTCAAAGTGGTCGGCTTCAATTTCAAAGCGATAAACCCGGGTTAAGTCCATCAAGATCTTCTTCAAGATAGTCTCGAATAGTTCTGCTTCGCGCAAGAATCACCCTCCTCCTCCCGCCAACATCTTGATTCATATTGCCGCCTTGATTTGCCATTGCTTCTCTTATCCTTCGCCTAAGTCTTTGTAAGGTTCGCTCGATTTCTGGATCAAAGGGATATTCTGTGAAGTCGGTCTCGCCTCGTCATATACCAATGCAAAACCAAAGTTTGTTAGCCCTTTGAATTTTAAACAAGAAAAATAAAAAGAAAGTGCAAGAAAATAAAAACAAAGTCGCTATTGCCAATCCCCCGCAACGGGCGCCAAAAAACTTGTTGCGCTGTAATAAGTGCTACGCAAATGTGCAAGTATACACGCCGCAAGTTATAGTATAAAAGATATCGCCTCCACAGGATTGGTGCTACTTCAAGAATCTAGTCTCTTGCAATCGTAAAAAGTAAAAACACAAATAAAGGATTATAGAGTTTAACTAATAACTAATCTAGAAAGCAATAAAGTAAAAGAAAAGATGAATTCAAATGAGAGAGAGATAGGCCAGTTATCGTGAGTTGAGGTGTGATAGCCGATTGATCGCTTTTGGTAAAAGAGTGCATGGGCAACTCAGCTGCCGTGGCAACTTGCACAACGGGGTTGCCTTGGCAACTAATCGATGGTTGCCCGGGCAACTAGTTGGGCAACTACTTGGGCGCCCGGGCAGCAACCTTCAAGGTTCGGCAGAGCGCTCTTCAATGGTTTCTTCTTATCCCTAAGTCGAAACTCTAGCTACTTGTGCATGCCTTGATAATACATCCCCAAGTGAATCAAGGGTGAACAACAACCAATCTTGCGCCCTTCTTAGCCGCTGAAATCCTTAACTTATTCCTAAGCCGGATTAATCTTCACCATCAATAGATTGAATAAAGATCATATTCATTCGCTTTTGAATCTAACTCTCCGATATTAGATAAATAGATGAAATCACGAGATCCTCTCCCAATTCACTCGCAACAAGAATAAGAACCAAGAATGAATAAACCTTGAAATAGAAAAGTGCAAACTCTTATTACCTAAACAAAAACCAATAGTTTCTCACAACCACAAAACACAATAACCATAGCCAAGTAGATTTAGTTCATGGCTAGGTTCCAAAGAAACACAAGATAAACAATCCCTAGCATGAACCCAATCGAAAGAAAGAAAAGAAAAGAAGAAGAAGCTTGTCGAAAATCCTTGCCCTGCTTGTCTAAAATTCCCTCCTCTTGCCTGGACTTGTCGAAATTTCCCTAATGCTCTCTCCAAGTTGTCGAAATCTCCTTGCTATTTATAGGGCTAGGCCAAAGTCCTTCTTTGAGGAGGAGTTTGAGTTGGAATTAAATTATCTTTAAAGAATATAATTTTTATTATAATTTTATTCCTATTAGAACTTCTCCTATCTTCTTGAATTTAATTCTTCTTTAATCTCTCGCATGGCAATCAAATTCCTTTGGGCTTGGGCCTTGCTCCATGTCATCTTGGGCTTGTAAAGTCATTAATTTCGACATCCCTATTGCATTTTCTCTTTGTCGACAAATGCCATGGCAACTGGCTCGACGCCTCCTTCATGCATTGCCCTCGCAACTAGCTCGCATATCCTTCATGCATTGCCCTGCAACTAGCTCGGCATTGCTTTGGCAAGTGATCCTACATATACACACACAAAAACACACCAAAGCAGCATCTTTTCCACAAAAACTACCAAGTTATGTAATCAAGCTCAACGATGGAAGGAAACATGGATTAATGCATGAATGGCTAACTATGCAACTAATATGAGCCTAAGTCTAACAATAATATGAGTAAAAAGGGTAAGAAAATAGTACTTTGAACACCATTCATCTTAATTATAGCATTTAGGATACATAAATTGCTTGCCATGCCTTTAGTTGGAACAAGAATTGCCTAGATTTGATGAATATCCAATGATGACTTTGCCAATGTACTTAATTGATAGAACTTTTTATTCTAGGATAAGCATGGAAACAATTAGAATCGTACTATGATGCTAAACTTGATGAAACACTGTGTGGCTTGATTGATTTAAGGAATTCTAGCGAACTTAGGTTGATAGTTAAAAAGTTGGGGGATTAGAATAAAAATTGAATGAATGCTAGAGGTGCCCAAAATTGGCTCTAATATGTGCTAAAAATTGATTGCTAGAGGTGCCCGAAACTGGCTCTAGTCGAATAAATTAATTAACTTAAGAAAACTAAAAACAAAACACTAGAGGTGCCCGAAACCGGCTCTAGTTAAAACATGTTAAAAGAACCCAAGGAAGTAATTTGAAAACCTCTTGTTTGCATAGAATCTGAAAAATCAACTTGCACACAACTCCGCACACACTCACAAGCATTATAGTTTGATTCCGAGTAACTCCTATGTTTTCCGAAAAATGAAAAGCCAATCATACTTTGTGCCACGGTTCTGAGAATTGAAATTAAGTTCAAAGCTAAGTTTGTTAAAATTGAAGTCTTGACGGGTAATTATTAGTTTGCATTGCTTGAGGACAAGCAATAGTTCGAGTTTGGGGGTGTGTTAAGTGTCTAAAAGTACTACTTTATTCACCATTTTTATCCATATTATTGCTGGACTTAGGCTCATATTAGTTGCAGTATTAGCCATTCATGCATGTTTGCATTGTTTCCTTGGTGGACAAGCTTGATTTCATATTTTGCTTAATTTTGTGGAAAAAGCTACTGCTTTGGTGTGTTTTTGTGTGTGTGCAGAATCACTTGCCAAAGCAAGGCTGAAACCAGTTGCCAGGGCAATGCATGAAGGAGATACCGAGCTAGTTGCCAAGGCAATGCATGAAGGAGATGCCGAGCTAGTTGCCAGGGTAATTTTCGATAAGGGATAAGATGATATGGTAGTCGAAATTGATGACTAGATAAGCCCAAGATGACGTGGAGAAAAGTTAAATCCCAAAGGAGTTTGACTTCCATGAAGAGGTTAAAGAGAAATTAAATCCCAAGAAGATAGGAGAAGTTCTAGAAGGAATTTAAATATAACTAAATCTATTTGGCTAAGGTTATTGTGTTTTGTGGTTGTGAGAAACAATTGGATTTTGTTTAGGTAATAAAAGTTTGCACTTTCAATTCAAGGTTTACTCATTCTTGGTTTTTATTCTTGTTTATGAAAGTGAATTGGGAGAGAATCTCGTAACTTCATCTATTTATCTAATATCGAGAGTTAGATTCAAGAAACGAATGAGTATGGTCTTTATTCAATCTATTGATGGTGAAGATTAATCTGGCTTAGGAATAAGTTAAGGATTTCAACGGCTAAGAGGAGTGCAAGATTTGTTGTTTTCACCCTTGATTCACGTAGGGATGTATTATCAAGGCATGCACAAATAGCTAGAGTTTTGACTTAGGATAAGAAAAACCATTGAAGAATGTTCCACCTTGAACCTTGAAGTTGCTGCCCAACCCGCCAACTAGTTGCCCAGTAACCTCACACAAGAAGTTGCCATGGCAACCGAAAGGTTCCTTGCACTCTTTTACCAAGACGATCCAATCGACTATCACTCCTCAACTCACGATAACCTGGCCTATTATCTTTCATTTGATTGCATCTTCTTTTACTTATTAGCTTTCTAGTTTAGTTGTTAGTTAAACTCCTACAATCTTCTACTTGTGTTCTTTTACTTTTTACAGTGCAAGAGATTAGATTCTTGAAGTGGCACCAATCCCTGTGGAGACGATATCTCTTATACTATAACTTGCGATTTGTACACTTGCGGAGCACTTATTACGCGCAACAAGTTTTTGGTGTTGTTGCTGGGATTGGCGTTAGCAACTTTGTTTTTATTTTCTTGCACTTTTTATTTTTCTTGTTTAAGATTCAAAGGGTTAACAATCTTTGTTGTTGCATTGGTATATGACCAGGGCGAGACCGATTACACCAGAATATCCCTTTGATCCATAAATCGAACAAACCTTGCAAAGACTTAGACGAAGGTTAAGAGTAGCAATGGCTAATCAAGACGGCAATATGAATCAGATGTTCCAAAGAGGAGGAGGACTGATTCTGCACAAAAATGATCTATTCAAGACTATCTTGAAGAAGATCTTGAAGGACTCAATCCATGAGTTGTCACACCTGAAATTGAAGCCGACCACTTTGAGTTGAAACTGGTGATGTTCAATATGATCAACACAATTGGTCAATTTGGCGGCTCAAAGAATCAAGATGCACGACAACATCTTAAATCTTTCCTCGAGATTTGCAATTCATTCAAAATACAAGGAGTCACCCCCGGATGTCTTACGACTAAGATTATTCCCTATTCACCGAGGGATAGGGTGAAAGCATGGTTGAATAGTATTCCCGCCGGATCAATCGGATCTTGGATGCTTTTATGTTGAAAAACTGAATCTTATATGGCCGAGAATGGTAACTTTATAAAAAGAACTGATGCTTTTATTAACAGACCGAGATGAGATTGCAAAACCAAGAGGCGACAATCAAATCATTGGAAAATCAAGTCGACAATTTGCTCAAAACTCAATACTAGACCGCAAGGAGGTTTACCTAGCGATATCAAGTCGCAAGAGGAACTGCCATGAGCAATGTAAGGCATCACCACTAGAAGTGGCCAACAACTTAAAGAGGCTCAAGCTCGCTCATCAAACAAAACTCCACAAAAAGATCAAGATTTAACTCAGCGCAAAGCCTCGGGATGCTGAACCAGAATTTCCGCGCAACCACCAAGATAAGCATGCCTCGCAATCGGGCAATAAGATGCCGCGCAACCAATGATAGTCATGCCACGACAACCCCAGCTGAAAATGCCTCGAAACCCAGCTTGCCTTAGCAATGCCATCAATCAAGTTCCAAACCAATGAAAGGATCGAAGATATCCGACTTCCACCACCATTCCCACAAAGGTTGAAGCGACAAAAGCAAGAATATCAATTCAAGAAGTTTCTTGATATCCTAAAACAAGTCCACATCAACTTGCCATTGGTTGAAGCAATTGAACAAATGCCAAACTATGCCAAGTTTCTAAAGACATTGTGTCCAAGAGAACAAGGCTAGAGAGAGTTTGAAACAGCTTGCCGCAAATGTAGGGATGTATGGCCATGTTGCACAATCGCATGCCACCCAAGTTGAAGGATCCCGAAAGTTTCACAATACCTTGTTCCATTGGAAACCACTATGTCGGGAAAGCATTATGTGACCTTGGAGCAAGCATAAACTTGATGCCTAAATCGGTTTTCCGTAAACTAGAATCGGGAAGGCAAGACCTACAACAATTATGCTACAAATAGCCGACAGATCCTATGTGCATCCAGAGGGAAAAATCAAAGACATACCGGTAAAAGTTGATAAATTTATTTTTCCCGCTGACTTTATTGTTTTGGATTGTGAAGCGATGAACATGCACCTATCATTCTCGAGAGACCCTTCCTAGCAACAGGAGAAACCTTGATCGATGTTGAAAAGGGAGAACTCACAATGAGGGTGAATGACCAGCAAGTTAAACTAAATGTGTTCCAAACACTAAGGCATGCCGATGATCCGAAGAATGCCAACTTCTTCATGCCACGGCAGAGTTTAACTTCGACGAGGAATTTAGTTGCCTCGCAACTACATTGCCGATCAAGAGGAACCCGAGGAGTATGAAGAACCGATCGATGAGGAACAACAAGAAGAGGCAAATTGGTTAGTCAATCGACTGTGTACATACTTTGAACCACCGATTACTCGTAAGGAAGGTAAACTCAAAAGCCCTCCATTGAACAACCACCGATTCTGAGTTGAAACAATTGCCGTGGCAACTAAAATATGCTTACTTGGGAACCGATAATACATTGCCTGTAATTATTTCTTCTAAGTTACAGCCTGAGCAGGAAAAGAAGCTGATCAAAATGTTGATGCTACACAAGAAGGCAATAGGGTGTGACAATTGCCGACTTGAAGGGAATTAGCCCGCAGAAAGGTGTATGCACAAGATTTTGTTGGAAGATGATCACAAACCTTCGATTGAGGCCCAGAGGAGACTTAATCATGCCATGAAAGGGGTTGTAATGAAAGAAATCATCAAGTGGCTTGACGCCGCATCATATACCCTATCTCCGAATAGTACATGGGTAAGTCCGTACAATGTGTACCAAAAAAAAGGAGGTATAACGGTGGTAAGTAATGAAAACAATGAACTCATTCCAACCAGATCAGACCGCTGGAGGGTTTGTATGGATTATCGAAAGCTAAACAAAGCCACTAGGAAAGATCACTTCCCATTACCCTTTATTGATCAAATGCTTGACCGTCTTGCAGGTAAACCCTTTTATTGTTTTCTTGATGGTTATTCAGGTTACAATCAAATTGCCATAGCACCAGAAGATCAAGAAAAGACAACCTTCACATGCCCATACGGTACTTATGCTTTTCAAGGATGCCGCTCGATTGTGTAATGCCCCGACAACCTTCCAAAGATGCATGATGGCACTTTTTTCGCATATGGTCAAGACTTCCTTGAGATCTTCATGGATGATTTTTTCCGCTTTTGGTAATGACTTAGACAATTGTCTCGCAATTTAGAGAAGGTGTTGGCAAGATGTGAAGAAACCGATTTAGTCCTTAATTGGGAGAAGTGCCATTTTATGGTAGATGAAGGAATAGTGCTCGGCCACAAGATTTCATCCAAGGGAATTGAAGTAGACAAAGCCAAGGTGGACGTGATCGAGAGATTACCCCACCAAGTTTGGTTAAAGGAATCTGCTTTTTTGGACATGCAGGTTTTTACAGAGGTTCATTCATAATTTTTCTAAAATTACTAAACCCTTGTGCAATTTGCTTGAACAGATAAAGTCTTCAATTTTGATGATTCTTGCACCCAAGCATTCAAACCCTAAAGGAAAAGCTTGCCTCAAAGACCCATTGTCGCTCCACCCGATTGACGCTACCTTTGAGCTCATGTGTGATGCAAGTGATTTCGCGGTAGGAGCAGTCCTAGGCCAACGCACACATGTAAGACCTTTCATGTGATATACTACGCTAGTAAAACTCTTAATAGTGCTCAAGTGAATTACACAACAACGGAGAAAGAGTTACTAGCCATAGTTTTCGTGATTTGACAAGTTCCGATCCTATTTGATTGGTACAAAGGTAATTGTCCATACGACCATTCGCAAATTAAGTATCTATTTGCTAAAAAGGATGCCAAACCTCGCTTTGATTCGTTGGATATTGCTTTTACAAGAGTTTGACATTGAAATTAAGGACAAGAAGGAACAAAAAAATCAAGTGGCCGATCACTTATCACGCTTTAGAACGCAATAGGGAGGAGGACGCAGATTTAGAGATATGCGATGCATTCCCGATGAGCAACTCATTAGTTGCCTCGCAAACATGGATGCGCATGCCTCGCAACCCTCGACGCCTCGACAACCATGGATGCGCATGCCCGCAAAACGACGACGCCGCAAGAACCTTGACGCCATGCCTCGCAACGCGCACGCCTCGCCTCAAGACCATGGACGCGCATGCCTCGGAACCACCGATGTGCAAACGGGCAACCCCGACGCCTGAACCACCGATCGAAACCCTTGACGCGCATGCCTCGACAACCCTTGACGCGCATGTCGTGGCAACTCTAGACGCGCACGCCTTGGCAACCATGGAAGCAGCTGCCACGGCAACACATGCCTCGACAATACCCCGGGTACGCGGATTTAGTTAATTTTTGTTTGTGGTATTTTACCTTATGGCCTTACTCACCAAGGGAAGAAGCGGTTCCGCCATGATGCTAAGCATTACTTTTGGGACGAGCCTTTTTGTTTAAACAATGTGCAGATCAGGTTATACGCCGATGTGTCCTCAAGAGGAGCAGCAAAATGTACTCCGCAATGCCATTCTTCACCCTATGGAGGATATTTTGAGGAACACGCATCATGCCAAAGTTTTGCAATCCGGTTTGTATTGGCCAACACTGTACAAAGATGCCCAAGAGTTTTACAAGCAATGTGATCGCTGCCGAGGACGGGCAATATCTCTAGACAACATGAGATGCCGCCCAAAACATCATCGAGGTGGAATTGTTCGATGTATGGGGGATTGATTTTATGGGACCTTTCCCATCTTCATTCGCAACCTCTACATTCTACTTGCCGTCGACTACGTGTCTAAATGGGTTGAGGCAGCCAGCTTCCCACCAACGATTCTAAGACCGCAACGATTCTTGCAAAAAACATATTTACACGGTTTGGGATGCCGAGAGCAATTATCGCGATGAAGGCAAGCACTTTTGACAACAAACTCATCGCCAAGATGTTACAACGCTTTGGTGTATCTCACAAGATTGCCACGACATATCACCCACAAACCAATGGGCAAGCAGAAATTTCCAACCGAGAATTGAAGGGTATACTCGAGAAAGTTGTAAATCCTCTAGGAAGGATTGGTCAAGAAGACTAGATGACGCACTTTGGGCATATCGCACCGCATTCAAAACACCCTTAGGTATGTCCCCTTCCGACTTGTCTATGGCAAAACATGCCATCTACCGTGGAAATCGAACACAAGGCATATTGGGCAATCAAGACCGTGAATATGGATTGGGAAAGTGTCGGGCAAAAGCGTTTGTTGACCTCAACGAGATAGAAGAATTTCGTGCACTCGCCTATAACAATGCACGAATCTACAAGGAGAAAAACAAAGCAATGGCATGACAAGAAACTATTGCCACGCAATTCATGCCAGGGCAACTAGTTCTCTTATTCAATTCTCGCTAAAACTTTTCCCGAAAAATTGAAATCAAGATGGTCGACCATTCGGTTGTCAAACCATTCTCCCATGGTGCCGTGATAATCAAGTCCATCACTAACGAACATGAATTCAAAGTCAACGGACAAAGATTGAAGCACTACAACGGTGCCCATGTGGAACGTAACTTGCAATAAAGAAGTGGTCACCTTAGAGATGCATGAGCATGCCTCCTTTCGATATTTTATTTTTTTTTTATTTTTTTTTTTTTTATTTAATTTTTTTTTTTTTTTTTATTTTTTTTTATTTTTTTTTTAGGATAGATTTATTTATTTTCTTTAAGATTAAAACTACATCTTTCTTTCATATTTATCTAATTGTTTTTAAAATTTTAAGTTTAAGATTTTCTTTGCACATCTTTATTTATTTTCTTTTATTAGTTTATCTTTAATTTTAATCCTTATTTTATTTGTTTTTGAATTGTAGGAAAAAAGTTCAAGATAGAGAGGAATTTTGATTCAATAAGGAAACTTCTTCAACAAGGAAATTAATGGGCTGAATCTAAGGCTTATATTAAGCCTTCAATTTACCCTAAATAAACCCTACATAACCGGCCAAAACCTTCCCCTTCCCTAAACCCCCTAGCCGTCACCTTTCCCCAATCTAAACCCTTGTTTTCTTTCTTCCAAAATTACTCACACCCACCATATTTACTACCTATCTTTTCTATTTAACTCATCACCCTTAACTTCCAAGAAACCTATTCCTACTTTTCACCTTGCACTTCTTTAGTTTCTTTTGCTTTCTTTTATTTGTTTCTACCAAACTCACAACCAATATCACCCATGGCATCCAAAATCTAATTTTTGGTTCATCCAAGTTCCTCCAAAGAACCAAGATACAAGAAGTTTGCTACATCGGTGGTCAAGAAAGATTTCACTCCAAGTTTGAAAGCCGAAAGATTTATGAAGAACAAGGCTTTGAATACTCCAACTCTCATCAAGATTTCGGCCTTGAACCATTCATCTTCGAAAGGATTGCACATCAAAAGTGGCAAATCTTTTGCCATCAATCGAACCGGTAACATCTCATGGGTAGAGAATTTATGCTCACTCACCTAACCCGATAATCCTTATGTTTTTGTTCGTGACAAGGCTATACTCATAAGCCCCAAAAACATCAACACCTTTTACGGGCTCTACATTGAGAAAGACGAGCATCAAGCCTTTGTTGATCAACTCACGCCAAGCAACTCGACAAGGTGCTTCAAGAACTCACTCTACCGGAACTTATTGGAACGATGAATGCAAACAAGGGCACGGTAAATCACCTTCGCTTAAACCCGAGGCAAAATTATGGAATAAGTTTGTTAAAACTTTTTAATGCCCACAACACACAACCACCAAATTGATAACCCGAATCTTTGCTCATGCGGACATTCTATCTTGCATAATGCCATCACCTAACATTGAAAATATTGTGACATAATCCCCATCTTTCCCAAATCCTAAAAACCAAAATCCTTGTCACAAAGAATCAAAC
This sequence comes from Hibiscus mutabilis, assembly GCA_019671005.1. Classification (NCBI taxonomy): domain Eukaryota; kingdom Viridiplantae; phylum Streptophyta; class Magnoliopsida; order Malvales; family Malvaceae; genus Hibiscus; species Hibiscus mutabilis. The sequence continues at coordinate 14,303 of JAGYYJ010001968.1, read as the reverse complement.
CCTTGCCTAATGATGATGTCGCGCAACCTGATGCCGCGACAACCTACACTACAACTGCAATCAAGCAAATTGCCATGGGCAACCAACACCGAAGATGCAACAACAAAGCTAAAGACGCCCCGCAACCACCGCAAAAAGCCAAAGGTAAAGCACCTATGCCCGAATCAACTCATATTGAATCATTGTCCGATTTTTTTCAGATTCGACGAGTCCTCCATTGCACCAACAAAGACCGCACACCAATCAAATCCTCCAAGCCCAAGCGAAAAAGCCAATGACATTGATGAAGAGGACGATGAGGACAACCCCGCATGAGGATCGATTCCACCATCGGCAACAAGGAAGCAACCACCGCTGTTCAAGCAAAAGAATCAAGACACCGACCAAAAGGAAACTAATCATCCACAATGACGAACTCTCGTAGTAAGTCCTCGCTTGCATTTTACTTTTATTTTTATTTTTATTTTTCTTTATTGCTTGCATTGAGGACAATGCCTCACTCGAGTTTGGGGGGATTGTTATTAGTTAGTTAGTTACCATGTTTAGTTGCATTCATCTTAAGTATTGCATTTAGGATACATAAATTGCTTGCCATGCCTTTAGTTGGAACAAGAATTGCCTAGATTTGATGAATATCCGATGATGACTTTGCCAATGTACTTAATTGATAGAACTTTTTTATTCTAGGATAAACATGGAAACACTTAGAATCGTACTATGATGCTAAACTTGATGAAACACTGTATGGCTTGATCGATTTAAGGAATTTAGCAAACTTAGGTTGATAGTTAAAAATTGGGGATTAGAATAAAATTGATGAATGCTAGAGGTGCCCGAAATTGGCTCTAGTATGTGCTAAAAATTGATCTCTAGAGGTGCCCAAAATTGGCTCTAGTATGTGCTAAAAATTGATCGCTAGAGGTGCCCGAAACCGGCTCTAGTCGAATAAATTAATTAACTTAAGAAAACTAAAAACAAAACACTAGAGGTGCCCAAAGCCGGCTCTAGTTAAAACGTGTTAAAAGAACCCAATGAAGTAATTTGAAAACCTCTTGTTTGCATAGAATCCGAAAAATCAACTTGCACAGAACTCCGCACACACTCACAAGCATTATAGTTTGATTCCGAGTAACTCCTAAGTTTTCCAAAAATGAAAAGCCAATCATACTTTGTGCCACAGTTCTGAGAATTGAAATCAAGTTCAAAGCTAAGTTTGTGAAAATTGAAGTCTTGGCGGGTAATTATTAGTTTGCATTGCTTGAGGACAAGCAATAGTTCAAGTTTGGGGGTGTGTTAAGTGTCTAAAAGTACTATTTTATTACCATTTTTATTCATATTATTGCTAGACTTAGGCTCATATTAGTTGCATTATTAGCCATTCATGCATGTTTGCATTGTTTCCTTGGTGGACAAGCTTGATTTCATATTTTGCTTAATTTTGTGGAAAAAGATATTGCTTTGGTGTGTTTTTGTGTGTGTGTGCAGAATCACTTGCCAAAGCAAGGTCAAAAACCAGCTGTGGCAATGCAATGAAGGAGATGCTGAGCTAGTTGCCAAGGCAATGCATGAAGGAGATGCCGAGCTAGTTGCCGTGGCAATTTTCGATAAGGGATATAAGATGATATGGTAGTCGAAATTGATGACTAGATAAGCCCAAGATGACGTGGAGAAAAGTTAAATCCCAAAGGAGTTTGATTTCCATGAAGAGGTTAAAGAGAAATTAAATCCCAAGAAGATAGGAGAAGTTCTAGAAGGAATTTAAATATAATAAAGAATTATATTCTTTAAAGATATTTAATTCCAACTTAACTTCCTCCTCAAAAAGACTTTGACCTAGCCCTATAAATTGAGGACCAAGCCAAACCCAAGAGGGAGAGAGAGAGAAATTTTTTGACAAGAGCAAGGAGGGAGAGATTTCAACAAAGGCTTCAACCATTATTCATCTTTTTCTTTCTTGTTCAATTAGGTTTATGTTAGGAATTCTTTGTCTTGTGTTTTTTTGAACCTAGCCATGAACTAAATCTATTTGGCTAAGGTTATTGTGTTTTGTGGTTGTGAGAAACAATTGATTTTGTTTAGGTAATAAGAGTTTGCACTTTCAATTCAAGGTTTACTCATTCTGGTTTTTATTCTTGTTTATGAGTGAATTGGGAGAGGATCTCGAATTTCATCTATTTATCTAATATCGAGAGTTAGATTCAAGAAACGAATGAGTATGGTCTTTATTCAATCTATTGATGGTGAAGATTAATCCAACTTAGGAATAAGTTAAGGATTTCAACGGCTAAGAGGAGCGCAAGATTGGTTGTTGTTCACCCTTGATTCACGCAGGATGTATTATCAAGGCATGCACAATTAGCTAGAGTTTCACTTTAGGATAAGAAGAAACCATTGAAGAACGCTCCGCCGAACCTTGAAGCTGCCCAGCCCCCAAGTAGTTTGCCCAACTAGTTGCCTGTGCAACTGCCGATTAGTTGCCAAGGCAACCCCATCAGCAAGCAGCCACCACGGCAACCGAGTTGCCCTTTGCACTCTTTTACCAAGACGATCCAATCGGCTATCACACCTCAACTCACGATAACCTGCCTATTCTCTCTCATTTGATTACATCTTCTTTTACTTATTTGCTCTAGTTTAGTTGTTAGTTAAACTCCTACAATCTTCTACTTGTGTTCTTTTACTTTTTACAAAGGCAAGAGATTAGATTCTTGAAGTGGCACCAATCCTCGTGGAGACGATATCTTTATACTATAACTTATGATAATCAATCCTATAGATAAACATTTCATATTTCATGTTTCATCATAATTAGTCATGGCAGACATAGATCATCATCATTTCTCAGAAAATAACTCTTACTTCATATTCCATGTAATCTACCTTTATTACAACATGCAATAGCTCAACATATATATAAGATAATACTATTTTTAGGTGTATCTTGTTCCATTTTAATTTGTTTCATTTAAATCATATCATTTTCCATATCTCATGTATGTATAATGCATCATCATTTATGCAAACAATCATTCGTACTGTATTTCATCAATCTTGCCATGTCGAGCAAAGCATTCTAGCACGTATTATATAGAAATAAAATGCCATTATATAGAAATACAATATTATCTTAAATTTAAGGTCGACTACTCGCAAGTCTTCCTATTTGCATTTTAAAACATGTAAATGCATTCACCTGGGCCATGAATAGTATGCCTCACTAAGCTTACTCGAAGTTCTTATCTTTCTTTTTATCACTAGTTCTCTTTCGATCTCTTTTAAAATTGTATAAGACCAATCGAACATATACATTACCATTCTCGCATTCGATTTAAATCTAACATTGCTAACTTGATTCTTAAGCATAACTATTCGAATATAAAATTTTTCCAAAAATTTCCCCAATATTTTACATTATTGCCGAAATGTTCCTTGGGTCTTTAGTGACCATTTTGAACATTTAACAATTGTTCAAACCCATTTTTGAACAATTCCATAATTAATTATTTATTTTGGACTATTTCCTTTTTAGTCCTTCAACTTTATAAAGTGACACTTTAGTCACTAAATTGCTTTTGTACATTAAATTAATGTACAATTAAACCTTTCATTTAATTCTAATATCCTTATACGTTTTCCTTTAACTTCCAACTTTATTCAATTTAGTCCCTAATCAACCTTTCATTTCAAATTTGGTCCTCATGTTTTCCTTTCTTGACATTTCTGTCCTTCAACTTTCATAATATGCTTAAATATTTAATTCTATCAATTTTCTATAAAGTCAAGACTATCCCTAATTTTTACTAATTTGCCAAATTGATCCTTGAATTTCCAAAAATTTCAATTTGGTCCCCGATCACCAATTCAAGCTAATTTGATCATATTATCAAAAATCACTCTCAATCTAATTCAAGACAAGAGCAAGGAGGGAGAGATTTCACAAAGGCTTCAACCATTCTTCATATTTTTTCTTCTTGTTCAATTAGGTTTATGTTAGGAATTCTTTGTTTTGTGTTTTTTTGGAACCTAGCCATGAACTAAATCTATTTGGCTAAGGTTATTGTGTTTTGAGGTTGTGAGAAACAATTGATTTTGTTTAGGTAATAAGAGTTTGCACTTCCAATTCAAGGTTTACTCATTCTGGTTTTTCTTCTTGTTTATGAGTGAATTGGGAGAGGATCTCGTAATTTCATCTATTTATCTAATATCGGAGAGTTAGATTCAAGAAACGAATGAGTATGGTCTTTATTCAATCTATTGATGGTGAATATTAATCCGCTTAGGAATAAGTTAAGGATTTCAACGCTAAAAGGAGCGCAAGATTGGTTGTTGTTCACCCTGATTCACGAGGATGTATTATCAAGGCATGCACAAATAGCTAGAGTTTCGACTTAGGATAAGAAGAAACCATTGAAGAACGCCCCGCCGAACCTTGAAGTTGCTGCCCAGCCATCCAACTAGTTGCCCAAACAGTTGCCCAGTAAACCGCCGATTAGCTGCCAAGGCAACCACGCAGCGCAAGTTGCCACCGCAACCGAAAGTTGCTCTTTGCACTTTTTACCAAGACGATCCAATCGGCTATCACCTCAACTCACGATAACCCGGCCTATTCTCTTTCATTTGATTACATCTTCTTTTACTTATTAGCTTTCTAGTTTAGTTGTTACTTAAACTCCTACAATCTTCTACTTGTGTTCTTTTTACATTTTATAGTACAAGAGATTAGATTCTTGAAGTGGCACTAATCCCGTGGAGACGATATCTTTTATACTATAAGCAAATGTGCAAGTATACACGCCGCAAGTTATAGTATAAAAGATATCGCCTCCACAAGGATTGGTGCTACTTCAAGAATCTAGTCTCTTGCACTCGTAAAAAGTAAAACACAAGTAAAGGATTATAGGAGTTTAACTAATGACTAATCTAGAAAGCAATAAAGTAAAAGAAAAGATGAATTCAAATGAGAGAGAGATAGGCCAGGTTATCGTGAGTTGAGGTGTGATTGGGCAACTACTTGGGCGCTCGGGCAGCAACCTTCAAGGTTCGGCAGAGCGCTTCAATGGTTTCTTCTTATCCCTAAGTCGAAACTCTAGCTACTTGTGCATGCCTTGATAATACATCCCCGCGTGAATCAAGGGTGAACAACAACCAATCTTGCGCCCTCTTAGCCGCTGAAATCCTTAACTTATTCCTAAGCCGGATTAATCTTCACCATCAATAGATTGAATAAAGATCATATTCATTCGCTTTTGAATCTAACTCTCCCGATATTAGATAAATAGATGAAATCACGAGATCCTCTCCCAATTCACTCGCAAAACAAGAATAAGAACCAAGAATGAATAAACCTTGAAATAGAAAAGTGCAAACTCTTATTACCTAAACAAAACCAATAGTTTCTCACAACCACAAAACACAATAACCATAGCCAAATAGATTTAGTTCATGGCTAGGTTCCAAAGAAACACAAGATAAACAATCCCTAGCATGAACCCAATCGAACAAGAAAGAAAAGGATGAAGGAGGAGGCTTGTCAAAATCCTCCTTGCCCTAGATGCTTGTCGAAAATTCTCTCTTGCCCTCTTGGACTTGTCGAAATTTCCCTGCTGCTCTCTCTCAAGTTGTCGAAATCTCCTTCTTATTTATAGGGCTAGGCCAAAGTCCTTCTTTTGAGGAGGAGTTTGTTGGAATTAAATTATCTTTAAAGAATATAATTTTTTATTATAATTGTATTCCTACTAGAACTTCTCCTATCTTCTTGAATTTAATTTTCTTTAATCTCTCATGGAAATCAAATTCCTTTGGGTTTGGGCTTTGCTCCACGTCATCTTGGGCTTGTCTAGTCATCAATTTCGACTACCATATCACCTTTGCTTTGTCGACAATTGCCATGGCAACTGCCTCGGCTCCTCTCTTCATGCATTGCCCTGCAACTAGCTCGGCATCTCCTTCATGCATTGCCCGCAACTAGCTCTAGCATTGCTTTGGCAAGTGATCCCGCATATACACACAAAAAGCACACCAAAGCAAAGATCTTTCCACAAAACTACCAAGTTATGTAATCAAGCTCAACGATGGAAGGAAACATGGATTAATGCATGAATGGCTAATTATGCAACTAATATGAGCCTAAGTCTAACAATAATATGAGTAAAAAGGGTAAGAAAATAGTACTTTTGAACACTTATCACACCCCCAAACTCAACTATTGCTTGTCCTCAAGCAATGCAAACTCATAATTACCGCCAAGACTTCAATTTTCACAAACTTAGCTTTGAACTTGATTTCACCTTCAACCGGGCACAAAGTATGATTGGCTTTTTATTTTTTGAAAACTTAGAAGTTACTCTAATCAAACTATAATGCTTGTGAGTGTGTGTGTGTGAGTTGTGTGTTTGATTTTTCGGATTCTATGCAAACAATAGGTTTTCAAATTACTTCATTGGGTTCTTTTTAACATGTTTTAACTAGAGCCAGCTTTGGGCACCTCTAGTGTTTTGTTTTTAGTTTTATTAAGTTAATTTAATCGACTAGAGCCGGTTTCGCACCTCTAGTTAAATTTTTTTTAACACATCCTAGAGCCAGCTGCACCTCTAGTGATCAATTTTTTTAGCACATGCTAGAGCCAATTTCGCACACCTCTAGCATTCATCCAATTTTTATTCTAATCCCCAATTTGTTAATTATCAACCTAAGTTCACTAGAATTCTTAAATCAATCAAACCACAACAATGTTTCATCAAATTTAGCATCATAGTAAAATTCTAAGTTTTTCCATGGTTATCCTAGAATAAAAATTTATCAATTAAGTGCATTGGCAAAGTCATCATCGAATATTCATCAAATCTAAGCAATTTTGTTCCAATTAAAGGCATGGCAAGCAATTTATGTATCCTAAATGTAATACTTAAGATGAATGTAACTAAACATGGTAACTACTAATAACAATCCCCCAAACTCGAGTGAGGCATTGTCCTCAATGCATGCATAAAAATAACGAAAAAATAAAAAAAAAAATGCATAAAATGAGGACTTACTCCGAGAGTTCATCATCGTGAGATGATTAGTTTCCTTCTAGTCGGTGTCTTGATTCTCTTGCTTGAACGCCGATGGTTGTTTTCTTGTTGCCGGTGGTGGAATCGATCCTCGTGACGGGGTTGTCCTCATCGCCCTCTTCATCAATGTCAATGGCTTTTCGCTTGGAGGATTCAATTGGTGCGGTCTTTATTGGTTCAATGGAGGACTCGTCCAAATCTGAAAAATCAGAAAATGATTCCGTAGGAGTTGATTCGGCATAGGTGCTTTACCTTGGCTTTTGCAAAGGTTGCCGGGATGTCTTTAGCTTTGGTTGCCGCATCATCATGGTTGCCGTGGCATCGTGCGCAGCACGATGGTTGCCGCCGCGCGCATCGATCGCTTGGGGTTGCCGGGCAAGGATCTCGGCGGAAAGATTGGGAACGGCACGCCGCGATTGTCCGGGTACTTTTCTAGGATGACTTGGGTGATGGCATTGTTGTGCTCCTTCATGTACCGCATGAACATTAGTTGCCGGGTCTTCAATTTGCCTTAGGTGGCTTGCCAATGGGTGCAAAAGTGCTTCAAAGTGTCCCGGGGTTAATGGCCGAGTTGTTCTCGCGTTAGGTGCTTGGGCATTAGGATTGCCGCGGCGGCAGGAGTTGCCGCGGCAATTGGAGGCCTTGAAGAATCTCCCCTGCCTCTCCCATTAGCTTTCGGATTAGTGCTTGATTCCAACCAGACTTGGGTAGGGCCTTTTCATCGGTGGACTCACTGGGACATGCATCTCCTGCAAAGATTAGAAATTAAGCAAGGGAAGAAAAGAGAACCCTTATCTTTGAATCGCATACAAAAATCTCATCACAAATAATTTTTCCAATGTTAATGATGCGATTATGCAAAATAGAATGTATGAGCAAAAGACGGGTATATCAACGGTAGTATTGTGTGTGGTGGGCATTAAAGAAGTTTTAACAAACTTATTCCATAGTTTTGCCTCGGTTTAAGCCGAAGGCGATTTACCGTGCCCTTGTATTTACCGGGCGCTCCAATGAGTTCCCGCTGAGTGAGTTCTGAAAGCACCTTGTCGAGTTGCTTGGGATTGATTTGGTCAACGGCGCTTGATGCTCGTCCTTCAAATGTAAAGTCCGTAAAAGGTGTTGATGCTTTCGGACTTATAAGTATGGCCTTGTCACGAACAAAACATAAGGATTATCCGGGTTAGGTGAGTGAGCATAGAATTCTCTTACCCATGAGATGTTACCCTGTTCCGTTGATGGCAAAAGATTTGCCACTTTTGATGTGCAATCCTCTGAAGATGAATGGTTCAAGGCCAAATCTTGATGAGAGTTGGAGTATTCAAAGCCTTGTTCTTCATGAATCTTCCGCTTTCAAACTTGGATTGAAATCTTTCTTGAACCACCGTGTAGCAAACTTTTTGTATCTTGGTTCTTTGAGGAACTTGGATGAACTAAAAGTTTAATCTTGATGCCATGGATGATCTTGGTTGTGAGTAAAAAAAAAAAAAAAAAGAAAAGAAACTAAAAAGTTGCAAGATAGAAAGTAGGAATAGGTTAAGGGTGATGGGTTTTATAGAAAAGATAGGTGGGTGGGATTAGGGAAAAATGAAAAAGGGTTTTAGGGTTTGTAGAAGTTGTTGTCGACAAGGGGTTTTGGTTAGATGAATTGGAGGCTTTATATAAGCCTTAGATTCAGCCCATTAGTTTCCTTTGTTGAAGATGTTTTCCTACTTGGTTTAGAATTCTTCTTTATCTTGAACTTTTTTCCTACAATTCAAAGACAAATCAAATAAGGATTAAAATTAAAGATAAACTAATAAAGAAAATAAATAAAGATGTGTAATAGGATTCTTAAACTTAAATAAAAAAAAATCTATCCTAAAAACTACTAATAATCGGAAAAAAAAAAAAAAAAAAAAAAAAATAAAATAATTAATCAAAAAAAAAAAATAAAAAATAAAAAAAAAAAAAAAAAAATAAAATATCAAAAGGGAGAGCATGCTCATGCATCTCCTAAGTTGACCACTTCCTTGTTACGCCCACATGGGCACCATTGTAGTGCTTCAATCTTTGTCCATTAACTTTGAATTCATGGTTGTCGAGATGGACTTGATTATCACGGCACCATGGGAGAATGGTTTGATGACTTCAAATGGTCCCACCATCTTGATTTCAGCTTTCCCGGAAAAGTTTTAGCCGAGAATTGAATAGAGAACTAGTTGCCCGGCGTGAATTGTCGTGGGCAATAGTTTCTTGTCATGCCATCGCTTTGTTTTCTCCTTTGTAGATTCGCATTGTTATAGGCGAAGTGCACGAAATTCTTCTATCTCATTGAGATCCATCAAACGCTTTTGTCCGCACTTTCCCAATCCATATTCACGGTCTTGATTGCCCAATATGCCTTGTGCTCGATTTCCACCGTAGAGATGGCATGTTTTACCATAGACAAGTCGGAAGGGGGACATACCTAAGGGTGTTTTGAATGCAAAGTGATATGCCCAAAGTGCGTCATCTAGTCTTAATGACCAATCCTTCCTTGAGGGATTTACAACTTTCTCGAGTATTCCCTTCAACTCCCGGTTGAAATTTCGCTGCCCGCTGGTTTGTGGGTGATATGCCGTGGCGATCTTGTGTGATATGCCAAGCGCTGCAACATCTTGGCAATTAGTCCGTTGTCAAAATGCTTGCCTTCACACACTATAATTGCTGCTCTCGGCATCCCAAACCGTAAATATGTTTTTTTTGCAAGAATCGCTGCACGGTCTTGAATCGCTGTTGGGAACCGCAAATGCTCAACCCATTTAGACACGTAGTCGACGGCAAGTAAATGTAGAGGTTGCCGAATGAAGATGGGAAAGGTCCCATAAAATCGATCCCCATACATCGAACAATTCCACTCGATGATGTTCGAGCGCATCTCATGTCGCCTAGAGATATTGCCCGCCCTCCGCAACGATCACATTGCTTGTAAAAGTCTTGGGCATCTTTGTACAATGTTGGCCAATACAAACCGGATTGCAAAACTTTGGCCATGTACGAGTTCCTCCAAAATGTCCTCCATAGGGTGAAGAATGGCATTGCGAGTACATTCTGTTGTTTTTTCTTCAGTGGACACATCGGGCGATAACCTGATCTCGCACATTGTTTAAACAAAAGAGGCTCGTCCCAAAAGTAATGCTTAGCATCATGGCGGAACCGCTTTTCCTTGGTGAGTAATGCCAAAGTAAAATACCACAAACAAGGAAATTAACTAAATCAAGCACTGTATTGCCGAGGCATGTGCCGCCGCCGTGGCGATCGCCCCCAAAATTGCCGAGGCGAGGCGCCAAAAGACTGGCCGCGCGCGGCGAGAGGCCGAGGCCGTTGCATCCATGGTTGCCGAGGCGCCATGGTTGCCGAGGCGTCGAGGGTTGCCGAGGCATCAATGGTTGCCGAGGCAACTAAATTTGTTCATCCGGGAATGCATCGATATCTCTAGATCCGCCCCCTCCTCCCTATTGCGCTTCAAACGTGATAAGTGATCGCCACTTGATTTTCTGCTCCTTTTTCGCCCAATTTCAATATCAAATTTTGTAAAAGTAATATCCAACGAATCAAACGAGGTTTAGCATCCTTTTAGCAAATAAGTATTTGATTGCCGAATGGTCCGTATGAACAATTACCTTTGTACCAATTAAATAGGATCGAACTTGTCAAATGCGAAAACTACAAACTAGTAACTCTTTCTCCGCTGTTGTGTAATTCACTTGAGCACTATTAAGAGTTTTACTAGCGTAGTATATCACATGGAAGGTCTTACTGTGCGCGCTGGCTAGGACTGCCCTACCGCAAAATCACTTGCATCACACATGAGCTCAAAAGGTAGCGCCCAACTGTGGAACGACAATGGGTGCCGAGGCAAGCTTTTTTTTTAGGTTTTCAATGCTTGGGTGCAAGAATCATCAAAATCAAGACTTTATCCTGTTCAAGCAGATTACACAAGGGTTTAGTGATTTTAGAAAATTATGAATGAACCTCCCGTAAAAACCGCATGTCCGAGAAAACTTCAATTCCTTTAACCGAACTTGGTGGGGGGGTAATCTCGATCACGTCCACCTTGGCTTTGTCTACTTCAATTCCTTGATGAAATCTTGTGGCCGAGCACTATTCCTTCATCTACCATAAAATGGCATTTCTCCCAATTGAGGACTAAATCGCTTTTCTTCACATCTTGCCAACACCCTTCTAAATTGCCGAGACAGCCGCCGGGTCATTACTAAAAACCAAAAAATCATCCATGAAGATCTCAAGGAAGTCTTCGACCATGTCCAAAAGAGTGCCATCATGCATCTTTGGAAGGTTGTCGGGCGTTACATAATCCGAACGGCATCCTTCGAAGGCATAAGTACCGTATGGGCATGTGAAGGTTGTCTTTTTCTGATCTTCGTGCTATGGCAATCTGATTGTAACCTCAATAACCATCAAGAAAACAATAAAAGGGTTTACCCGCAAGACGGTCAAGCATTTGATCAATAAAGGGTAATGGGAAGTGATCTTTCCTAGTGGCTTTGTTTAGCTTTCGATAGTCCATACAAAACCTCCAACCGGTCACACCCGGTTGGGATAAGTTCATTATTTTCATTGCTTACCACCGTTATACTTCTCCCTTTTCGGGTACACATTGTACCGACTTACCCAATGTACTATCGGAGATAGGGTATATAATGCCACGCTGCCACTTGATGATTTCTTTCATTACAACCCTTTTCATGGCATGATTCAGTCTCCTCTGGGCCTCAATTGAAGGTTTGTGATCATCTTCCAACAAGATCTTGTGCATGCACACCGCCGGCAATTCCTTTCAAGTCGGCAATTGTCCACCCTATTGCCTTTTGTGTAGCTTCAACATCTTGATCAGCTTTTTTTCCCGCTCAGTCAGAACTTAGAAGAAATAATTACAGGCAATGTATTATCGGTTCCCTAAGTATGCATATTTTAGTTGCTCGCAATTGTTTCAACTCAAGAATCGGTGGTTGTTCAATAGAGGGTTTTTCGAGTTTACCTTCCTTACCCGAGTAATCCAAAGGGTTCAAAGTATGTACCGGTCGATTGACTAGCCAATTTGCCTCTTCTTGTTGTTCCTCATCGACCGGTTCTTCATACTTCTCAGTTCCTCTTGATCGGCAATGTAGTTGCCGAGGCAACTAAATTCTCATCGGTTAAACTCGCCGCGGCATGAAGTAGTTGGCATTCTTCCGATCATCGCATGCCTTAGTGTTTGGAACACATTTAGTTTAACTTGCTGGTCATTCACCTCATTGTGAGTTCTCCTTTTCAACATCGATCAAGGTTCTCCTCGCTGCTAGGAATGGTCTCCCGAGAATGATAGGTGCATGCTCATCCGCTTCACAATCCAAAACAATAAAGTCAGCGGAAAAATAAATTTATCAACTTTACCAAGATGTCCTCGATTTTCCCTCTAGATGCACATAGGATCTGCGCTAGCTGTAGCATAATCATTGTAGGTCTTGCCTTCCCGATTCCTAGTTTCGAAAACCGATTTAGGCATCAAGTTTATGCTAGCCCCAAGGTCGCATAATGCTTTCCCGATAGTGATTTCCAATGGAACAGGTATTGTGAAACTTCCGGGATCCTTCAACTTGGGTGGCATACGACAGTAAACATTGCCATGCATCCTCTGTTGCAAATCAAGCTTTCAAACTCTCCTAGCCTTGTTCTCTTGGACACAATGTCTTTAAGAAACTTGGCATAGTTTGGCATTTGTTCAATTGTTTCCACCAATGGCAAGTTGATGTGGACTTGCTTTAGGATATCAAGAAACTTTTGAATTGGTATTCTTGCTTTTGTCGCTCAACCTTTGTGGGAATGGTGGTGGAAGTCGGATATCTTCGATTTTTCATTGGTTTGAAACCTGATTGACGGCATTGCCGGACATCCGAGTTGCCGAGGCATTATCAATCAACCGGGCTTGCCGAGGCATGCTTATCGCAAGCCGCCGAGGCGCCTTTATCGCCGGGTTGCCGAGGCATGCTTATTGCCCGCTGCCGCGCAATTCCCGGTTCAAAGATCCGAGGCTTTGCCGCTAGGTTCGCCTTGATCTTTTGTGGAGTTTTGTTTGATGAGCGGGTTTGAACCTCTCTAAGTTGTTGGCCACTTCTAGTGGTGATTGCCTTACATTGCTCATGGCCGCCTCCTCTGCGACTTCAGATCGCTAGGTAAACCTCCTTGTGGTCTAGTATTCAGATTTTGAGCAAACCGTCCGACTTGATTTTCCAATGATTTGATTGCCGCCTTTGGTTTTGCAATCTCATCTCGTCCTGTTAATAAAAGCATTAGTTCTTTTTATGAAATTACTATTCTCAGCCATATAAGATTCAGTTTTTTCATCATAAAAGCATTTAGAGAATTTTCCAAAGAACTAGATGTTGTCGGTTGTTGCCGCGCATCCGCTGTCGCCGGGCATATTCTGCTAGAATCCCGATGCTTGTGCATTCTGATTGTTCCGGCTTTAGAGCATTGTTGGGATTACTCCATGAAAAATTTGGGTGCTTCTTCCAAGTCGGGATTGTATGTATTGACATCACATTGTTGTTCGATTGTAATTCCCCACATAGAAGCCGGATTCCGATTCTCGCATACATTCGTAAGAATTATGGTTATCACCACATAACTCACAAAAAGAATCCATTACCTTGACTTCATGTGTGTTGTTTGGTTTTTGCATGTTCGACCATCTTGGTTAAAGTGGCCAATTGTGCCAAATTGAATCGATGATCCTAGTTCATGTATTGTGGCTTGGCGCCTAACCTCCTCTTCTAGTAGATGGGAATTGATAATCATTCTGGGCCAGCCTGCTTAAAATTTGCATTGCTTCTTCCGACTTATCTAGGAGTATGCCGCTTGCCGAGGCATCTAGCATCATCCTTGTTGGTGTATTCACGGCTGTAAAACATTGTTACTTGAGTCCACCGAATCCGTAGGGGCATTTGTGTAGAAGTTCTATATCGCCCCCAAGCCTCGCACATGGATTCATCATCCGCCACCGAAAAGAAGTAATGTCGCTACGGCTTATCACCAAATTTGTAGGATTAAATCTAGCAAGGAAATCACGACAAAGATCAGTCCAAGATGCTATGGATCCGCAAGAATGCTATTCAACCATGCTTTCGCCTATCCTCCTCAAAGAATAGGGGAATAATCTTAATCGTAAGACATCGGGGTGACTCCGTATCTTGAACGAGTTGCAAATCTCGAGGAAAGATTTCGATGTTG
>JAGYYJ010000322.1:0-40523 GCA_019671005.1 Hibiscus mutabilis | reverse complement strand
TGATTGGTTGTTAACGGGAATCGGGATCTTAGCGATGAAGAAATAAAGATATAGGAGTCTGATTGGAGTTTTCGCGGAAATTGAAACGTCGTTTTTTCCTTCCCTTAAATCTCTTGTAATGGTCAGATCAGTAATCGAATCTAATTAGAAGTTACAGCACTCAATTTCTGGGAATAGCGTAAGAAAACGTGTGGACTCAAATTCCAGACATCATATTAAGAGAGGGAACACTGAATTAACGACGGTTGAGCCCTATTAACAAGGAATTTACCAAAACGCCTCCCAAAGGTACATAAATTTCTAGGTCAATATTGTATCTAGACGCTAATACTTTTTTATATAAATTTCAGTATATTTATAGGGTAAAACTTTGATACACAGGCTGTGTAAAATTTTACACAAGTCTTTGTATTTACACTATAAAAACCTAAATCTTAAATTCTTAACTCTAACCCTAAAAAATTAAAACTTATACACTAAATTCTAAACACTAACCTTAAATTTTAAACCCTACAACCTAAACCCCTAAACTTTAAACCCTAAACTAAAATCTTAACCCATAAAATTAAAATGCACGTGTAAATTAAAGTTTACACGGCCTATGTATTAATTTTTTTTCATATTTATATTATACATTATATATTTGTATAACTGGAGTATTAGTTTATTCTTAAACCAGTTTTAAGATTACGCTACATTAATTGTCTACTTTATCAATTTGAAATCATGTGTATTGAAAAGGTTCTTCTTTTATAATAGGCGAGTCAAATTCAAAACATTTGATTAAATGAGGCGACACGGTCTTGGATAAATTGTATTTAATATAGTCTATATAAAATTTTAGAAACGTTTAGTATAATCTCAAAAAAAATTGAATTGTCTTAGAGTGATTGTACGATAATATCCGTTCGTACATATTATTAACCTTTTGACAATACGCATATACTTTACAAACAAAACAATTTAAATTCCAAACTCTTAAAATAAAGATCGTCCGCTATTTTACTAGTGTCCACCTGTTGGGTTGAGTATAATCAAATTTTATGAGCTTTCTTTATTGTTACGCCACATGAATTAACAATTTAAAAGAAAAAGGCTAAGGTTCCACGTAACAACTTGGCATGTGAGTTTATCAATTTAAAAGAAATGCTCAAGGTCCACGTAACTTGTAAGCCTTGATAATGCTTGTTCGGGCCATAAACTAATGGGTGATATCTAGGTTTACGCGGCTGGTAGTTGCGCTAAATCCCAACCCCAATTACTGGCCTCACTCAATTAATTCAAATGTCAGCTGCCTGTTTCAAGCTGCTTTTTTGACAAAATGAAGGGGAAATGTTTCAGATTCTTTCCTTCACAATACCAAGATTATACCAGATGGAGTAAACTTATTTTGCACAAATTAAGTTGAAAGAGTCATTTCCATAACAAATCTATGTGGTATTTGATCTAAATTAATCAATCAATAAATTAAATACCGGTGGTTATACTAAAAACATTATCAAGATTATACGTGATTCAATTGTATAATAGCCTAAACATGAATTTGGATTCAACATGCAAACATAATATATGGACTTTGATTTTGTGTAATTGTATTGTATGCATAACCACGCCAACGTTATCGACGTAGCACCATTCTTAAGTTTTTGTTTATCCCGCATAAAAAATTGAAGTATATTTAATTTTCAAAATGTGTACAAATACAAGTAAGCAAATCACAGTTCATGTTTCATATCGCAAGTTTAATCAAAGTTGAAGATAAATTTTGAAATATATCACTTGCTAATATTATAAATTGTTGCAGATTTGCACAATAATAATTCTCACCAATTTAAGAAAGAATGGAATAAGAATGTGGTGCATCACAATCCTAATATAACTAACTAAAATTATTACTCCAAACACATCAAATGAAATGTGAAGATAATGTTTGAAGTTGAGCAATTTGAGCTCATCATGCTGGGCACTGCCTAATCGGCTAAATAGGATGGCGATATCCATACCTTGCATCATGGTAGCACAGCCATTTGAATGGGACAATTCCGAGAAAATCCAACCTTGCCAGTTTTCTGCACTTTCTTTATGCAACGCTTGAACTTCTCGTGGCATTTTATGTTAATCAGACCTGAAAAAATCAGCATTGCATTGTTGTGATTCTGTAAACAATAAAAAAAAAAACTGAATCGATTTCATATGAAAAAGGTAGGATTTTTGTTCTTTCTATTGGGACCTTTTTTATCGACGCACTCGTCGTGTATCTTGCAACAAGCGTCCAGATCGTCGCACGGTTTTTCTCCAGGACAACCAGACCACCCCACCCCGCAATATTTCCCGTATCGGATCCCAACGGCTTCATTCC
The DNA here is from genome assembly GCA_019671005.1 of Hibiscus mutabilis. Lineage (NCBI taxonomy): Eukaryota > Viridiplantae > Streptophyta > Magnoliopsida > Malvales > Malvaceae > Hibiscus > Hibiscus mutabilis. The sequence goes on along the minus strand of JAGYYJ010000322.1, from coordinate 38,164 downwards.
AGATTTGAAAGTAATTTCATCAATTAATATAAAAATGGAACAAGTTGAATACTAAGAAAAGTACTTAATTCCAGAGATGTAGAAGATGGTGCTCACAATTACAGTTTTCAGCTACGCAGGTTCTGCTACATTTTACCTGTGAAATCAAAAAAAAAAATGTTTCAACGATCATATTTTTAGCGGAGAGAAAATAAATTGGTTGTATCGTTCAAATTCTCGTACTTAATCGGGGAGAAAATAAGCGGAAAAAAGTAGGGTTTTGACATTTGAGAGTATTAGACCTGGGAATCATTGGTAGTCGCCGATTAGGAAGACGAAGATGGAAAATGTTGCTACCAAACGTGTCCGATCCGGAATAACAGCCCAGGGCAACATTCCAATCACCGATTCGTCGTCCGGCGAACCTTCGCAGAAGGGAATGATGAAATTACCGAAGCACCCCTCCCAACTTTCAGTTCCCAAGCACTGGGGAGGACTTCGGCTCATCCGGTGCGCCTAATCTAAATCCTTATTTGGACTGAGCCTGCAGATCCCTCTTATTGGATTCAAGTCGCATTCCACAATGATTCTTTTCTTCTGGGAGGGATCCACATTGAGATTTAAAAATCAAAACATTATAGATATATTTCTTTCATTTTTTGAAATAAATGGGAATGGAGGTAAGCCGTTAAAAATTGTGTAAGAATCGAACACAAGATTTGTGTTGGACTTGACAGTTGACACTAGTATTTTATCACTTTATTTGAAGTCCAATTGTCGTTTTAAATTGGTTCAAAAAATTTATCATTTTAAACGATATATTGAATGGCATAAATGAGGAAATAATCTATTGAGATATGTGGCAATAAGAACCTCAACGTCCTTTAAATAAGATATTAGATTCAAGTTCGACTCCTATGGACAGAAAACACAATATTGGGAAACTTAATCCCTTCTTAAATATAACTGAAACCTAATGTGGATATTGAATACCGAGATGCAAAAAAATATTGCATACCGAGAGACAACATTTTTTATGTGCAAGGCTTTCTTTAGGACCAAAAGCAAAAGCTTTTAGTTCTTCATATTGCAACAGAAGATTGAGAGCAGCAAAATGCAAATAGGATCAAAGAACTTAATCTAGCACATCTATAAGTAATCCAGTTTTTACACTGGAGACGGCCACATTACCAATCAGTTATGGTATTATAACTACTTCTAAGTACGCACGGCACTTGATCCACAAGCCATGAACCAATGCCCAGCAAAATAATAATAGGGACAGAAACAGAATGGAAGATGAGCCGGAGCAAAGTTTTGAGAGTAATTTGCACAATTATCATCAATCTTGGATACGGTTAATACTGTGACGATCACGAGAACAGCAAGGCTTGTCAAACCTAAGCCATTTCAACTATATAAATTATTAGGCTATCTCTTTAACCACTGATTTCTCACTTCTCAGCTTCAAAAATTTCATGAAAACAACAAAAAATCTGCATCAAGTGGTTGGCCACAATCCAACTCTGTGAACAGTGATAAATGCATTCACATCCAACTCCCTGAAATACCATCCATTCACTTGGACATAGTAGCCAGTGAAGGTAAAACCCCTTCCCACAACAATCTCACCTGCACAGAACCATGCAAAGCACTCCAGACCAAACAGAGTCGCAATACCAGCATCTTCAACTTCCAGTTCTTTCCTGTTCTTCCACAGATTCTTCACACAATCAAGCTCCTTCCAGAATGACTCAGTACGACCAGGGATACTACACAAATTACATAAAAAAAATAGTTATTTTGATATGCCCCTCAGATTCTGATTTTAGCAAGTATGCCGTAAACTAATATTGGTTTCTAATGGTAGGAAATTGCAGCAAAAAAAACAAAGAAGTTAAGCATCAGATTCTTCGTAACACACAAAATCAATAAGCACTTCAACCACATTTTTTGTTGTTTTATTTTTCTGTTCAGTAGTTTACAGAACGTCATAAGCAGTCACAGAAATTACAATAATGTTAAAGAAAATGCAGTCTTTTAATTTTGTTCTTGTGAACTCAATAGTTTCCTAGTAAGTTGTAAGACCATCCACTCGGCTTCTGTCCAGCAGATGAAACTAGGGAACTCCCAAATATGAGCCACATACTGATATAGAAGAGTGACAAAATCATATATTTTTCCAAGGTATTCTCCGGAAATTGGTTTCTCTGTTCATGGAGTAAAAAAGAATTCTACCACAATGTTAATAACAACATACCACCCAAATGCTATCCAAGGCCTTTCAACTTCAACAGCAAGAACTTTGCTTCCTTTCATTATATGCAAGTTGTCATATTGACAAATTTTCTCTCCCAAACTCCATCGAAAACAATAATTTTGTGGCCAGGGAAACGACAACATCAAGGCACAAGGGATTATCAATGCCATGCAACACGTAGCATCATGCCAACAAACACTATTGATATATCCAATTCTCTAATAATAACCGCAATACTTTCATTTCATATGGACAACATAAAATTATATGACCAAGGACGTTACCTCCGCATGCTCTCGCTTTAACAACCAAAATTCCATATAAAATTTCATATGTTACCACTTCTATCAAAAACAAAAAAACCACTTGGTTCACGCCTAAGAAATATAGCATAAGACATCTGAACACATAATATTAGTCAATGTCTCTGTTTTATATGGTTAATGTAGGCGCAAAACATAAACATGTTAACATACATTTCAGAACCCAATTTTGTAATCATTTATATGAACTCGCAAATGTAAGCAAATAGAATGATGCATTGTGGCAACAAAGGATAACAGAAAAATCGTGTGCTAAATGAAACATTGTAATCATTTATAGGAACTTAAAAGGCAATAAAAAATACCTAGCAAGGCGAGTGTAAAAGAGCTGCTTAGACAACTCGTTGCACTTCTCAATTGTTGGAGGCTCCTGAATTTATTGTTTGTTCTGCTCCAACAACTGCTTGTAGTAAGAAGTTCCATGCTTGGCTACAAGCTTGGACGCTTCAGAGGCCTTAGATTGAAACTGCAGCAGTTTTGACGCCATCAGAATCTGCACCGTATATAAAACATAAAACAAATTCTTAAAAAAATATCGTTTTCCCCGAAAATGCCTTGTATAAAAGTCAAAAGCATAAAGAATACGGAATCAGCTAATCAAAACCCTAAAAATTAACACTAAAGCCAATTAATAGCATAATGATGAATAGTGGTCGAGCTCCAGAATCAATAGATCTGAGGATTGAAAGATTTAGAAATCAAATACACCGAAGATCTGCTCAAGAGAAGGGAATATTACCTTTGATTAGAGCAAGGTAAAATATATTAGTTGACAACAAAGACGTGAGGGGGCTGGTCTTGGTTCTCCCGCCGCTTATCTTAGAAAGAAGAGGGGGAGACTGATAAAGCGTTGTACGGGATTAGAGAATGATCTTTTAGAGGAAGTCCAACAAAGGATTCAAGACATATGCAAGGCTACTGTTAAAAGCCCCTTCAGATGGTGGGGATGAATTCGATAAAACCGTAAGGGAGAGTGGAATTGAGACCTTGATACTGTTTTGCAGGTTAAACTTTTTCAATGCTGAAACGACGTTTCTCATGACGGGCACAACCAAGTTTTGGGGCACAAGTTGTACAGGTATCTTTTAATGATAGATCATAGATTTACATAAAACTTCATCCTTGTGTTTTACCTTTCAGAAATTTATTGGATTACTATGTATTTGATTCACTCATCTTCTATCATGGTCTTTTTGTGCAAATTCTCTTAACTACCTTTTTACTAGAATGCAAGCGTGCCTTATGGAACTATTGCTTTAGGGTCTCCTGCTTTTTAATATTTTGAAGTTTTTTTTCTTGGGTAAACAGGAGACTAAAAGACGACCTCTAACAACAAAGTTGACAGCAAAAGCAGTTCTTGCTGCTGCTGCTACTGATTCTGCCGGATGCCACCACGATTCCGTCCTCTCTTTGGCTTCTGTGAAATTGAACCAGAGACTCTTGCTATCAAGCAGTAGAGATGGGGCTATTAAGGTTTGGAAGTGAATAACCCAAAAGCTTTGGTGCTTTAATATACATATTTAGTTACAGAAGTAGTAAAATTGTACATGATATACATTCAGATTCAGATCTTAAATTCTGCAGCCTAACCACTTACCTCCTTTGGTTTGTAGTTTTGTACAGTTCCCATGTGTAGGTTTATGTGGGACTTTTCTTGATTATTATTAATACAATGCCTTATTTATCAATGAAAACGAGAAAATACCATGGTTATTATTGTTTAACAGAAAAGAACTTGTATCTCCATACATTTTCTTGCATTTATGTGCAAAGTTCATTGATATTAAATCTGAATTCTTTTGATGTCCAATCTCCATTTTCTTTTGCATTAGTTCAATTTGTTTGTAGTTAATAGATTAATGTTCTCTTGATGTGCTGATTGACAGCATTATGGTGGCAAACAATGAGATTTCTTCCAGAATCATGCATGCATTCTTTTGTCATTCCTTTCTATTTTTGCCATTACTTAGTGTGGATTGTAACCGTGTAATTAGAGTTTATTTCTAAGTCAATAACTAGTAGTTTAGATTTACAAGAAGTCTTCTTTAAATTAGAAATAAAGTCTTATTTATCTTCTTTAAATTAGAGATAAAGTCTTATTTAAATTAAAGATAAAAGTATAGTTTTAGCTATACTAAAACTCTGTAATTGCCTATTTAAAGGCTCACCTTATACACATTTAAATAAGAAGAATAAGAGAAAATACAGAGAAACACATTGTTCTCTGTTAAAAATACTATTTTTGTTCTATCGTTAAATTCTAGCTTTTCATATTTTATTGTTCACCGGCGTTCATCTTCTCCGGCCACCATGGCCCCTTTCTCACATGGTATCAGAGCCACAGACGATCCTGAAGCCGCTTCTCTTCCGCTGCCGTCGAAGGTCATGAAACTATTTTTCTTCCGCTACTGACAGATCATCGGATCTGTCCGGTGAAGAATGCCTAATTACTTCCTCTGATATTCACCTCCATTCAATCACAAGATGCTTGGTAGTGTTCTTTTAATGGTTTTATCTTAGCCATCCATTGTAAAAGATAGGGAAAGGTTATAGTTTAGCCTTAAAAACTATCCGGTTATATCTTAGCCATCTATTGTAAAAGATAGGGAAAGGAATTTGCATCAAAGATCCAAGCTGAGTTTTTAGTATGTGTAACTACCAGCTTGAGGGGAGTGTAGATTCCTGTCATCATAGCCTACATCTTTCGCATCGTAAATCCAAATCGGAAAGTGCATGCTTGGAGCATCCAAAGAGAATCTGATATTCCAACTAATGCATCAATCAAATCAAAGACTCTCAAGAAAGGGGAGCATTTTTTTCTAAGGAACAGCTCGTGAAGTTTGAGTTGCTGTAAAAAAATCAGCAAAGATAAAATTGCTGGTTTTTTCTTCTTCTTTTTTGCACAAGGCATCGCATCCAAGATCCAAGCTGGTTCTCTACTACGTTTACTCACCAGCTTGAGGGGGAGTGTGGATTGTAACCGTGTAATTAGAGTTTATTTCTAAGTCAATAACTAGTAGTTTAGATTTACAAGAAGTCTTCTTTAAATTAGAAATAAAGTCTTATTTATCTTCTTTAAATTAGAGATAAAGTCTTATTTAAATTAAAGATAAAAGTATAGTTTTAGCTATATTAAAACTCTGTAATTGCCTATTTAAAGGCTCACCTTATACACATTTAAATAAGAAGAATAAGAAAAATACAGAGAAACACATTGTTCTCTATTAAAAATACTATTTTTGTTCTATCGTTAAATTCTAGCTTTTCATATTTTATTATTCATTGTTCACCGGCGTTCATCTTCTCCGGTCACCATGGCCCCTTTCTCACACTTAGCAGCTACTGCTTTCTATAAAGGATCTTGGACTGAAATGAGGATATTGAGATTTTGGAATGACCAGAAAAACAAAATCAGAAATTTATGAATGCGAATGGTCGTAGAACTAATAGAAGAAAATACAAAGTTATTTGAGATGGTTTAGTCATGTTCAGTCTTATAAATGTGTTAGATTTGCAGAACATAATCTAACATGCAGATGAGAGACAAGCAATGCATTTATGATGATTTCATTGATTTTTGCCTTAACTGGTATGTTTGCCTTTATCACTGCAAATGTTGTTCTTATCTTTTGGTTCCTTTCATGAATCCTGAGATGGTAGCACGAGCTTCTCATTAATTTTATTTCCCCCCTGAAGACAAGGCTCGATACTGATTGATTTTATTTTCGCAACAAATTCTGAATTTTCTAGAATTTAGAGCAATTCATGCTAGATCTCCTTTGAGGGTTAGGGAGGCATGCCTAGCACTGTAGAAACTCTAAAATTGCAAACTTTATGTTGCATCAAATACCCTGACTCTGCTGTTTTCAGATTCTTTGCATTTCCAATTGCATCATCTACCCCTGGCTATTTTAGAGGGATGTCAATCCATAATCATTCTGCCTTGAGGGTGCAAGATATTTGCACGTTATAATAGTGAAAAAAATCTTGGTACAATGAAATTAACTTGTTTGGGTGAATGCAGTTAAGGAAACCTTTTTTCACAGTTCATGTTAATTCTCCAATGAAGACTAGGGAGGCATGCCCGACTGCTCCGGACTTCTGATATTGGACCTAAGGTTACTAATAAAGCTTCAATTCTAACCCTAGATTTGAACTTTAAAGATATCTTATAATCCTAGCCATCCATCCATGTCTAATAATTAATAAATGAGACTAAGATAAGAAAATAACATAATAGTAGTGATTTACTAATTATGCTGGTTATCATACATTGAATAATATGCTGATTATTGTTCATGAACAATTGCATTTATTAAGAATTAAACATAGAAAAACTCTGTTCTATCATATGTTTGCATCTACATTTCTAATGGTTGCAAAATTCTCGGGGCTCAAAGCGGCACCTTAGGCATCAGAAAAGACTTGAAGTACCTTGCAGTGAGATTTATTTTTCAGAGAAGGTAAGGGCACCTGGACAAGTTAGAAAGACACGCACAGAAATTTGAGATTTGAAATTCTTTCAGCTCTTGAGAAGTGGTTTAAGTTGTGTTTTACTTCTATTCTGAGGCAGACAAAAATATAGTATCATGTGCTTGTATGAATGCCTCAGCCTCTAGGTTGGATTAATGTCTAATGAACAGCATGCGTTTGTTTACATGGATTTTGAGAATTTTGGCAATTGTTTCAGGTTCTACTGTCTTTATCGGAGTACTGGTTCTATTATCTTATGTCATAACCCTTATGGTATTGTCTTTATCGACATGTTGTGAGTAGAATGAATAATTTCTTTCAATGCAGTGAATGGAGAATGCCTACTTGGTTTGCAAGGTTTGGTATTTATTGTTCATCTAGTTGCGTTCCGTGATCTTTATATATGCTTACATTAGTCTAAATTAATGCATATATTTTTGCGTTGGTTAACGTATGGGAAACTTTCTGCTTTTTATTTTTCATCTTCACAGGTTATGTGCAGGATAGTCTGTATGTTTACTTTGATTTAGACATGTAAATTACAGGTTAGCTAGTTTCATTATCCTTACCGTAGAAGGATCGACAATCCATTTGCGCCTATAATCTGTTTATATGTCGCCTTCATCGCAATGTCTCTATATAATCTGTCTCTATTTATCGTCTTACCCATTGTTCACATAAACCACTTCTGGTGACTGAACCTGACTTGGCGGTGGTTGTTTTAAACGTTTCTTTGTTGACGGAAACTTACTGCCTAATTTTGCGACTGCTTTTGGAATAATGGGTTTGGGATTGAGAAGGAAACAAAGGCTTCTGAAAATCAGACGGAAGAAATTATATCATGTCCTCTACACCACGTCACTCATGGTCTCAATCAATAAAAATCATCAATTTATTATGTTTTTTCATGTCATCTTTCACCTATGATATAATTTTTCTAGAAAAGAGGGATCAAATGAATTTGAATAAATAAAAAAGTTAGATTACCAGCATTCGAGGTTCTCTTTCCATTTTAAGGCTAAAAGACTAAACTCTAGAGTTTAAACTTTAAATCCTAAACTTAAATCTTAAAAACTAAATTCTAAATTCTACAATTCTTAAATTAAACTAAATTTGTATAAATTAAAGTTTATACAAATTTATATATACAAAGTTAATATTGAACCGTTTTTTTTTTAGTTAAATTTTTTATTTGATTAATCCAATAAGATGTGACATCCAATTATTTAAAATGTTAATCTTAAACATTTGCAAACTTTTTGTCTATTCTTGCCCTATAATCTGTACTGTGAAACATCCTTTAAATAAGAAAATGTCAATTATCAATTTGATTGGGACAATCAGGTAAATACGGCCTCAAAACAATGGAATTATGCTAAAGACTTCTCCTAAAGGCCTAATGGGAATAGGATTCAGGGGATCAATAGCACAAAAGGCCAAACCCTAGCTCTTTTAGAAGAGCTACACTACACGCCTAGCGAATGCTTTTATGTGTAAAGTTCTTTTGAAAAATCATTTTCAAGTTGAAGTAAAAGGCTCGAGTCATTAGGCGTAGGGCAGCTAGCTACGGTTTATTTTTCAGGCCAAGCTCCTCAGTAAAAAGATTTTTATGCTTTTGCAGACTTTTCAGAACAATAATTCCGGCAGTGAACTGAGTGTGCCATCGCCTTGCTCTGCCCCACAACACTTGCAAATGTTTTAATCCACTGAATTAACCTAATCTCTCCCATCTTTGGGACACGGTTTACGAAGTGTAGTAAAATAATTATGCCCATGAAACTTTGGTACTGCCAAAAACAAAAATTTGAAACGATGTAATAAAAATTGATGGATGGTGCACCGTGCACGGCCAAGTGGTGAAAAACGAAATGGGTTGTCTCTCTATCTTTGTCTCCTAAATTCATTCATGTGTCAAATCAATAACTAATCATTCTTATCTTGAGAATCTAAAACTCCTCCTCCTCCAATCACAATTTACTTTTATTCTTTTATTCTTCATTAATTTATTTTGAATTTATTCACCATACTTGTAAGTATATTTTATCATTTCTATACAAATATATATTTACCATTATTATTAATACATCTCTATAATATAACAAAAACTAAAAAAAACTAATAACATAAATATATTCAGACAGACTTAAAAACATACAACATTTTTTTGACAAATCATAATATTAATCATAATCCCACTTAGATAAGAGGTGAAGATAGACTCTAAGAGAATAAAATATCGCTTATAGTGGGTCTAAAACTTATGACATAAGAGAATATGATAGGACAAAAATAAACAACTTGACCAACCATTCGAATATACTTACTCGTCTTAAACATACATGCTAAATGTCAATACTTTTATATTTATTAATTCAATAAGACCTCGTTACCAGAATACCATATAATCGAATATACAAAAATATTAAGTGGGCTGATATTTTTTACACTTAAATTCATTGATTTTCAAACCAATTTAACCAAACATGCACTCTTTTGAAATTTTTTTATGTCGTTTGAAAAATAAAAACATTTCCATTAGATTGCCTCGGTGAGTAGAATTATTGCTGTAATTATTACTAAATAAATACAAATCCAGTGTAGATAAATCTTTTAAATGCATTGATTGAAGTACTTCTCATTTAATTACCTTTAGTACCACACACCTTTTGGTCAAAGAGTAAATTATGAACTTTGAAGACCAATAAAAATGCGTGCAAGTAAAATAAATACAACATCATTGTATTTTGAAAAAAAAACATTTTAAGAAAGAAAAATATAATATGTAATTGAGGTTTTGGAAACTTGGATAATGGAGTTCTTGTCCTCAAATTATATTTTTTTTTTGTTCAAAGAGTAAATTAATTTTCATTATACTTTTTATATCATAGTTATTTACATTTTTTGGTTTTCCTTATGTTTTCTCAGGGCAAAGCCCGGTTAATCTGGACCGACTTATTGTACACTTATTTGGTGAGTGAGTTATTGAATAGAGATTTTTTATATACGCATAATTTCAAACTCAAAACCTATTTGAGTAATACTACGATTTTTATGTTTACTTATACTTTTAATTGTGATTAACTTAGAAAAATATATATAAATTCAAACTTTTGATTTTTCCGTAATTTTCAAACTGGAATCATTGACAATACCATTGTTATTCCACATTCATTGCATTCAAGAAGATAAATACCCTTACATCAAATCAATCAGACAGCTCGAATTCTGTCCCCCCTTATTCTTCAGGGTCCCGTCAAAGTTTGAATTCTAATTTATCATTTCATTACCTGCAAATGCAATCATCAGCTTAATCTATCAAAATCGATGTCACGTTAATTCCTTTACAAAAGATTTGAGAAAATGCTCTGAAGAGCTCAAACTTCACACTTGGAATTTCATTGACAAGAAAGAACAGAGATTCCTTCTGAATTACATCATATAAAATTCTACACATGATTTTTATCTTGTTTTTTTGTTTTTCTCAGATCACCACCTTCTGATCTGCAAATGGTTCCTCTCAGAAACTCGTCCAGATTCTAATGACCGATCAAGCTTCCCCATCACTGCATTCTTGAAAGTAATTGCTTCTTGAACTCGTGAGCACGATCTCTGCATCTTAACCCCACTTAAACTGCACCTGGATTCCATCATTTCATTGAGTGAAAGCCGTTTCTTTGGCCCCGGGTCCGGTCTTTGCTTCGGAGCACTATGAGACCTCAATTTCGCCCTGAAAGATTGCGTGTTTGCCATGTAATTCGGAGAATCCCCGCCGTGTCGGAAAAAGTTGCTGCCGCACACACTCTTGGCCGGTGTGACCGGGGCATTATACATACAAGGATTGGTAATCCGAGGCGTGCTGTGTGCAGTAGAGAGCCTGCATTCATCTCCGGTTAATCCCCAATCGGTGTCGGGAAAATGACGGCTATCCGGTATCGATAAACGGGCCGGAAACCGAGTCGGAAGCGGAGAAGGCGTTTGGTAAGGAGGGTCATCGGTGAAATCCGATAAATAAGTGTTGGTTCTCCGAGATCTTGATTTAGGCCTGCCCGTATCGACCTCCACGATTTTGGGACTTTCATCGACGTTAATTGCGGTGTCGAGCGAAGCCGACAGTCTTCTGCTATGGATGGAAACTGTGTGTTCACTTCCAGTATCATCAAATCTCTCCTACAAGATGGTTGTTTTTTAAAATTAAAAAGATAATAGTAGAAATTACAGTAGAAAAATTTCAAATTAAAAGGAATATTTATTGTTTACCATGGATTTCCGTGCTCGGATGTCAAATCTAATGGCGTCGTTGTTGTTGATTCCACGAGCTTTCTGGGATTTAACGGTAGCTTGTGCTCTCATCAATGCCTGCATGCTATGGAGAGTAGCTGAAGCTTCTTTCCTCACTAAATATCCTGTAACAAGTGCCTGTATTTTCACTAATCCTTTCAAAGCTCGTAGTGCTTTTCGAGCCTGTTTTGAATCCAAAAATCCATAATTTTAAATCAAAGTTTTTGTTTAAATCAATTAAGAAAGTATTTTGATTTTTTATTTTGTTTTTTACTTACCAGATAACCTCTGAAAACTGTTTGAATCTTGACGGCAGCCCACCTCTCGTGTACACCGCCGAACATGGTGCCTCTACCGTGACTTGTCAGCCTCACCACCGCCACCGCGGCCTGTGCAGCGGCTACTGCTGCATCTGCGGCGGCTGCAGTGGCGGCAGCCACCGCAATGGCGTGCTTGTTCTGCTCTTTCTCTGTTTCGTTATAGCAGGATCTTAGCCACGCAACCTTAGCCGGTGATATTGTAGTGGGGTTGCTTGAATCTCGCCCTGAATGTCTAACGCTACACTTCCTCTTCTTTTTCCCTTCACTGGGGTTCAAGTTGTCTTTGCCGTTCTTCATCCCAAACAAGCTCTTCAGCCACCTTGAAGCCCTCCCCATTGTTTTTTCTCCTGGAAGAGTAAGATTGTAAAAGAGGGTTTTAATTTAAAAGTGAAATCTCAAAATACCCCATTTTATATAAAAGCTGATAAAGCTCACAATCAAAAGAGCTTTCTTCCGTGTTGCAAAAAGTGGTGAATACTATTTAACTATGATTTATCTTTCATTGTTGATTTCTGATCCGCTAATCGATTATATACTCATTTGAATGATGATTTTAATTCAATTTATTCTATTTAAGATTTTAAAATTCGAACCAGCGTTATTTAAAATATTTTGTTGATTTGTAAAGTGAGCAGAGCCTCTAGATGATGGTTGGATGGAGGTTCTGATGATGTCGGAGAAAATTTTGATTTTCTCTAATTTAGTTTCAGGTGTAAAAGGGTGATCGTGTTCTCTTTCCGTGTTGTATGACTATTTATAAAGTTTGAACAGGAGACAATATGTGTCTGATGAAGGGTTGTTGTAGCATTGTGATTGAACGTCCTAGGAGATGATGGCCTAAATTAGATTGTTGTCATGTGAGACCACGTATATCAATACGTGATTACTGTTGATCGTCTATGAGAACGACCTCTGTTTATGCGAGGATTCGTCTAATGCGATTCACGGGTGCTCGGTGGTAAATAATTCATAAAAAGATAATATACCTAATATTTCACTTCGTTAGACTAACTTTTAATTGATAAATGATAGAACGAATTCGAAATTAGAAAACAATAAAATATAAAAAGTACTTCGGTTCATTTATACTGTGAGTATGATAAAACCTGACTATGATATTTTAAAATTTAAAAGTAACGTCAATGTTTGAGGAAAAAACAAAGAGAAGTGGGGGATTTTGATTATTTTGATGAAGAAGAAGTGTGTTTGAAATTCAAAATGTTTATTAGAAAGGGAATAAAAAACGGACTGATTGACTCGTGAGAAACAACATTAGATGACAAAAGCATGGCGCTGAAAGATTCAGAGTGTCTTAAAAAGAAAGTATTATATTATTAAAAATATTATTAATTGCGATTAATCAGAAGTTTAAAAGGGAGTTACAGATCGCAGTAAAGCCCCAGAAACAGAAGCGTAAAAGAGTACACATATACATTTAAAATAAAATAATCACAGCTGTTGGGAGTTTGAATTTTATTTTTTATTTTTTAATAAATAGAAAATTTATATTTTTATATCAAAATTCGAGTCTATATAAAATAAGATAATATGAGTATTTTTTAGCCACTAAATTAATTAATAGATTTTGGAATTTAATTTTTTTTAGTAACATGATAAGAGTATAATAATAAATATAAAAACGAATATGTAAAGGAAGTTTTGGTACAATTGATAAAAGATTCAAGACGAAGTATCGTTTTATGTAAATTATATGTAATTTATTGAAATAAAATCACATGGATAAATATTTTATCGTAACAAAATTGATATATTATATAATAAAATTAGTATAAAAATTGTAAGGTTTTGAGAATCTCTATGTTGGGTCTCTGTATAGGCTCTAATGGCGTTAAGTGTAAAATTAGATGATATTCTAAGAAATTGAGAAGTATAATTAGCGTTTATATTTTTCCGTTTTATCTATTTATATTTAATTAGAAGACATTTTTCTTTTTTATCCATTTACATTTTTGGTAAAACTTTGATATATAGACTGTGTAAAAACTAATTTTATTCAAGATTGTGTATTTACACTATAAAAATCTAAATCCTAAACTTCTATCCTTAACCTTAAAAAATTAAACCTTAAAACTTAAATCCTATACATTAAATTCTAAACACTAACCTTGAATTTTAAATCATACAACATAAACCCCTAAACTAAAACCCTAACTCTAAAACTAAAAAACATGTGTAAACTAAAGTTTACACGGCTTGAGCATCAAACTTTTCCCTTTATATTTTTCCAGTAAAGAAAGAAATGTTGTATTTTTAGGAGACTCGTGTTTACAAAATGTGTCTGAAAGGGGTGTGTATATTATCAAAGAACTAAAAAAAATATCAGATACTATCATAGAATCACAATGGATACTAAAACTAAATTGCTACAAGTTTTGAGTATTTGAAGTTCAATGCCCGTCATGTTTGAAGCCATTAGATAAATGCTTGTCAAGTTATTGATTAGTTAAAATAATGACGTCTTTGAGTGTCATTTGTGACAATACTATTAGTTGTTGGAATACCATATAGTTTTATGTGTCAATTTGAAAAGTTTTTTTTTTAAATTCAGGTGTTAATTTTGAAATCCTTTATAATTGAACGTATTGATTTAAGGGGAAAAAATACCTGAGGCTGAAGCAGCTTCAAAAAGAAAGACGTTCCGGGGATAGGGTAGTAAAAAAAAAAGGAAAGAATGGAAGAATCACAGCTGTGCAACAATCAAGCATCTCAAAATGTTACCCATCTAATCACCAATCTCTACGGCTGTGGCTGCAGCTGTCTTGAAACCCAGAATACGAGTGAGTACAGCTAATCCCAAAGGCACCACTTTTCTAAACAGAGTAAAAAAGCACACCACACAGATGAAACGATACGTCACTGTTTCAGTAAAAAAAGTACAGCTTATTCTCAGCATCCTAACAGTGAAAAAACAGAAAGCACAGCTTTCTATATATAGCTATATATTGCATGAATATCTTCTTCTTAATTCCTTCGCTCTGTGCCCACATACACAGCCATAGCTCTTTGTTTCGGGTTTCGGAAAGATCATCATCTCTCCTTCCCTCTGCCATCTCTGGATTTGCAGAACTCTTTTTCACTGTTCTTTGTGCTCTGCATTTTGAGAGAATTATAAACCAATTTGAATGTTGAGTTTGATTCCATGTTTATTATTAAAGATGGCAAAATAACTCGTCCTCGTCGGGTCCTGACCCGATAAGAACGAGATTTTTTATTAAAATATTAGATTCGGGCGGGGAAGGGCAGGTTATTGATAAAATAAAGTCGGGGCGGGACAAGTTTAAATTTAGGGTGAAAATTCCTCAATCCGACCCCATCCGATATATTTATATATTTATTATATTTTTATATATAATATTTTATTAAATTTTTTTGAGGCGGATCGAGTTTTGTCGGTTTTTTATTAAAATATCAGGGGCGGGACGAAATCGGGTTATGTTTTTTATTATATTAGAGCGGTGATAGAATATATTAGAATCGAGGCGAGTCAGAATCGAAACGGATGGTTTAAATTTTGGGGCGGGGTCGAGGCGGCCAAAATCCCACCCGCCCCACCCCACCACACCACACCCCGTTACCATCCCTATTTATTACTTGTGTTGTGTTTTTGGAGTTATAAAGAATATTCTATTTTTCAATAATATAATGTGAAACTTGCCATTTGTTTATTGGTTAGTTTAAGTATATAATTTTTTTTGACAAAGTCTAATTTTAATCCTAATTCTACTTAGTGGGAGGAAAAAATGACTTTAAGAGAAAGAAGTTGGTGCTCTTAATAAGTTTAGAACTCATATCAACTTGACAAACCGGCCAAATGTAATTTAAGTATATAATTTGTTACCAAAAAGATTAGATTTCAAAATGAGAAAAGCAATGTAATTTGGGGTTGATTTTGTATATAAACCTTAATTTGTATTCTTTAAGTTAATGCCATTGCCAGGACCTTTTTCAATGTGGTCTGCATCAAACTGTGACCCCAGCTTAAAGGTGGCATATGATAAAGTTCATTGTACTGTTCAAGTACCTTTCATTTCTCTGTCATTTCAAAATTATTGAAACTTTTATCTAGTAAATTTAATAATATTTTAAAGCAAAATTCAATAATATAAATACTTACAAATATTGAATTTTATAAAATAAAAATGATTACATCATTTTATTTGAATTATATATATCTTTGTACTTTGAGTTGTTTAAGATGACAATGAAGAATTTGCCTCGTGTGGATGAATAACTTCAAAAAATCTAGAGATATTAAAATTTTTTAATTGATCAAGTGGTTAAAGATATTTATTCGTTATATTTTTTTATTTTTTCATAGGTAAGAAATGAAAGAAACCGAATGTTCTCAAGCTTCCAATAACAATCTATAAATTGCTTGTGAAAGTGCTGGATCAATCAGTCCCTATACCAACCAGGCCAGACGCCATTTTTTGTCAGAGAAATAAACTGGATACTTGGCTTAGCCAACGTTAGCAGCTCGAACTTACTGTGGTCCATGGAGGGAGCCAACCAAAAACCCACAGTCCATGTGATAGCAGACTTAGCAGTCCAAATTGTCATTTTGGTGGACTCCATGAGCCCATCAACCTTAACGCACTTTTCAATTTCTGATATTTGCACATTTGTAACTTCGACAAACTGCACATCAAAGCAACAAAACTCAAGAGTGCTTCAAACAACAGTTCAACAATAGAATCACCACGACTCGACCTTACCGGATAATCCGCAACAGTATTCCCTTTGCGTCCGACGTAATGTATCGACACCTCCCGAATTCGTTGCAGAAACAACTTAATCATACATACCGTAATAACGGTCCTGCCTGCGGTGGTACTTGACGCGTTTTTACGAAAATATTTAGGATAGAATCACCACCAATATTTTTAATTTAGGTGAAATTTGATCACCTGAAAATCAGTTATTTTAATAAAATCTATTTTTGTATCATTTTATTAAAATAAGGAGTTTTGGTATGCGAAACCAGAAAAACAGTTTCGGGAGTCAGTTACGTGTAGGGAAGGATGAACATCCCCACAACGCCCAAAATTGGTACGTGATCGATTACATATTGTCTAAATGATGGAAATTAAAAATTCGTATTTAATTTAGAATGTGTGATCCCTTAAAATATTTAAAAGAATATTTGTGTGTATGAAAGGAATTTATACCCCTACACCTAGGGTATAATTTCTGTTAGATTCCGAATGAAGGGAACCTATTTTAAAAATTATAATTTAGAATTTAAAATAGTATTTTGTAATAAGGATTAATGGAAAGCGGAACCCATTATGTTCAAGGTACGTTTTTCACGAGAATCTCTAATAAAAGGTTTTAATTTAAAATTTGATTAAAATAATGTACATGATATATACACAAATATATAGATATGTTAGATTATAAATATTATGAGTATAATAATAATAATAAAAAATATAATAATAATAATAATAATAGGGAAAAAGTAGAAATGAGGGCTGAATGTAACAAAATGAAAATTAAAGTGTAAATCTGCAAGGATACAGAAGGAAGAGGGACGAAGCTGTAATTTCCTCATTTTGTAAATACACGGATCCTCCCTCCGGGATGGGTCTACACGCGGGTACACCAAGGACAAAACGACGTCGTTTTAACAGGGACAGATAATAAAAATACAAATCCTCTGAACTTTCTCTCAACTCGTCTGTGCTCAGGCCAGTCCCCGCCTGAGATCTGTCGTGAGCCATCGCTGATCAGTGACGGAGAATCACCGCGCACGACGGTTAGGATTCATGCAACAGTCTGAAAGGGTTAAGTTTTTTCCCTCCTAATCACGAATCCAAGGTCCGATTTTCCTAAATTTGTTTCTAGGTAAGTAGATCTAAGATAAACCGAAGGTTTAAAATTTTTTTACATTCGATTTTATCTGTTTTTTTGTTCTTTTATTCTCAATTTTTTTGTTCTAATCCCTCTCTTCGTTTTCTTTTTTTTTTTGCTTTAGTTTTTCAGTCCCTATAACCTTTTTTTGCGGTCGTAGGTAATTTTTACAGGAGGAGGAATTGGTTCTTGGCAGGCCACGTACACTGGTGACAAGACATGAGATGGGCTGTGGATGTGATCAAGGCGGTGGTGACAGGGATAAGGGTGGTGGATGATGATTAGGGGCGGTTTAAGGGTGATGGGTTTTGTTTTAGTTTATTTAGGATTTAATTGGTTATTTGGGGTTTTAGTTAGTGTTTAGATTGGTTTTTGGGTTAGATAAAAATGGAGACGATGTTGTTGACGGTAGCGACAGACTACTTGGTGTCGAGCGATAGCGGCGGTTGAAGGTGATGGAGGTAGCGACGGCTTGGATGAGTATATTAGGATTAGGGTTAGCTAGGGTTTAGTTTAGATTATGGGCCAGGTGGGTTTGGATATTGGGTTTGTGTTGTAAAGGGTATTGAGTTATATTTGTAAATGGGTCGATATGTAAATGGGTTTTAAGAAATAATAATAAAAGGTTTTTGTTTTTTTTGTTTAATTAATTTTAATTCTGGATTAGGTTTGGGATTTAGGCCCGGACAAAAATAGGTGTTTACAGTTGACCCCTTTGCTTATTTATATGTAACAAAAATAGAGCAAAGACAAAATAACAACTATTTTTGTAACACCCCCTTCTCGACCTAGTAGAGAGTCAGATCGAAAAGTATTACCGGAAAATATATTCGGAGATCGAAAGCTTAATCGGAGTTCAAAATATTATGCGGAATGTCTTATTAATCTCTTTTACGACTTATCGAACTAACTTATTAATAGCTTACTCAATTTGGGGTCAATTTTAAACTTTTTCGAACTTAGGGACTAAACTGTAAATTTTACAAGTTAAGGGACCTTAATTGAAATTTATGTTATTAATCTGAAATCTATCCTTCCAAATACTAGCTTGTGAAATTTTGTTTCTAACGGAGGTCATATACTTATCCAATTAGACCATTTAAAGTTTAGTAACCAATCTGTAAACTATTTAAAACTGTAGTTTAAGTCTTTTAACAGAATTAACTACCTTTGTATCGATACCCTTTGGGGTCGTATCGATACCCATATCGATACGGGTACACACAAATCACATCTTCATTTGAATCTACCCAAATCCTGTATCGATATGCCATCACCCGTATCGGTACATGTTGACCAAGGTTGACCCGTTTCGATACGCCCTAAGCCATTATCGATACAATTTATTTTACATACCTTACTGCCAAGATCTGTATCGATACAACCCATTTTTCGTATCGATACGCTTTGTTTTACCAAGTCTAAATATGTAAGACCGTATCCATACAACTTGACTCGTATCGATACGCTTGTCTTGTAGTGATAGATTTTATCTGGTGTTTAGCCGATTTAACTTGTTGAACGATGTCCAAATGCGATTAAATTTTACCAACAAGTTAATAATCCATAAAAATATTAACATACAAAATTTTAGAGCGATTCGAATCCGTTTACCTCATTTTTACCTTTCAGTACCTTTAAGCCAAAGTTAACTAGTTTACTAATTCCCAAACACACTATATTTCACATATAACACGTAGGTACTTTTAGGCTATTTTACACATATCAAAATAGGCAAATGTAACATGTCTAAGCCTTATGACAACTTACTAGGAGTTCAAAATAAAATGTAAGCATACATGGAGGTGCTGAGAGTGACTTGCAACTTCAACCACACGATCGATGCTCAGAATTCTTCAGGGTCCTGAAATGCATGAGACACACGAATGTTAGGCTTACATAGCTTAGTGAGGTAGTTATAACAAATGCACAATAAGCTCCTTAATGGCACGAGTGACATGTAAGCATGCTTGAATGACAATATACACCATTAATCATATATAGATCATACTCAAGCAAAGTATTATATTTTCGTATGTTAAATGTAAAACACAAATACATATCATTTCCTTGGACATAACAACCAATAGATACTCAGATTCCCATGAACACCACACATATCAGAAATAGGCCTTAGCCTTGAGTCGTAGCTCCGAAGTCCCTTACACAATCTAACCTTTTCTCCCCACATATGGGCCGTAGCCACGGACCGTAGTCCAATCCCTTACTTAGTGAGCTCAGATAACCCTATGACATGCCAATTGTATCCAATGTCCACAAGTGTCCAAGGTTACACATATCATCATAAAACTCACATTTGTGTCTTTAGGCTATATCATGTCGGATCACAAATTGAGCCTTGGCTCCAACTCACATATCATACTATTTCAAACATCATAATAATTCCAATGGATGTCAAATGTTAACATTAAACAATTTTCATATATAACATATGACAAACGAATCATAAGGCATAAAAACGCATCCAAAGCAATGTAGTGACCTTACCATCCTTACCATATGAGATTCGTACCTTATAAGCTCTACTTAAGCTATCCAATTGAATACACAACGTAAACACAATTCAAATGCAACCGGGACGGCACCTAGCCAATCCTGAAACACAACTACAATCACCTAGCAATAGGAGACTTTAAGATTCCCAGATTACAATTCCTTTACCCTCGGAAGAATTCGAAATTGTTGATGGTGAAGATGGCTTGTCTTCTACCACTTGAGCCAATTACAAACTTTCAATTGGTGTATTGAAATCACACAAAGGTTAAGGATTGGTTGAGGTGCTTACTTGAGCTTGATGAAGAAAATGGAAATGGAGGTGTGTGCTTGGTTTCTTTAAAACAAAGGTGGTATTTGGTTTCGAGAGATTCAAAACAAAGAAGAAGACTCTTCTTATTCATTTTAAGATGACTAAAGCCTTAATCACTCTCCACCTCACCCTTAGCCAATAAAAAGGTTTCTCTTAGGCAAAGGAAATCCTAAACATTGGGTTTCCTAATACCCAAAATTGGGTGACAATTATCATGGTGTCATATTTTCTTAATCTTTTAAACAAACCCACGTGAAGGGGTAGCAGACAAGAAGGTGATTCACCACTATACTTTTAATCTTTATAAATTGGTCATAAAATAATTTTTTTGACAGAGAACCGTATCGATACACCTTATGACCGTATCGATACAGCTAGAATAAATTGGGTAAGTTAGTTAGAAACAGTTGGACCGTATTAATATACGTCCTACCGTATCAATACGCCTTGCCTAGATTCAACATTTTTAGTATTTCCAAATGAAACCCCCAACTTCCATTTCTTACAAAAGGCCCAACAACATCAATTAAGCCCAAATAACTTTCACTACTTCAAAATTGGGTACAAAGATTTAGCAATTACACCATTCGGGCATAATAGGTACAAAATTTCTGATCACTGGAACTTAATTTCGACTAGACCAGTTTTCAAGGAGTGACAATTTTTGTCCAGTTAGGTCAAAGCTTATTTTTCTAGCCACCGCTCTTGATTTGGGCTTCACCTGATCTTTTTGCTGCTCTTGGAGGCAAAATCTTCAAACTGGAGGATCTATCGAGGAAGCAAAATCTTCGACCTATGGTAATCCGTTGAAGGAGTCCAAACGAGTTCGGCTTGCTATGACACTGACGACGATGCAATACCTGGAGAAAATTTGACCTAGTTGTAACTCTAAAGAATAGGCAAGGTCTGCAAAATTTGATCCAACTGCAACACTGACGATGAGACAGGATCGAAGTAGGGATGGCAATATAATGAATCCGATTCGATCCGAAGAAAAAAATCTGATCCAAATCTGATAAAAAAGTCTGAATCTGAAAAAATGGTCCAAGTCCTAATAGGAGGTGGATCAGATATGGGCATTTCTATGGTCCAATCCGATCCAAATCCATATCCGATCCGAGTCTGATCCATATATGAATCCAAATAAAAATATTTAAAACTCTTAGATTGAAATCCTAATTAAGCTGAATTGGGATTATATATATATATATTAAAATCTTAATTAAAGTTAAATTAGGATTATATATTAATATATATTGAAATTCTAATATGAGTTGAATTAGGATTACAAAAGATATATAAAGGCATAATCATTAATGTTTTTTGAAAAAATCCATCTAAATAGTTTAGAGAGTTTTATATATCTAACCGTCAACTTTTATTGTTTAACATCAATGGTTCCTCCTAAAAGTAGTGGTGCGTTACATTTTTTTTCACATTAAATTTTTGGTTTAATGTACTCTTGAAATTTATATTTTTTATGTATTTTCAATTGAAATTTTCTATAAAAAATAAATTCATTCATTTTTATTGTTATAATCTAAATAGGAATGCGAGATGAAAAATCTTCTACACCTTTTGTATCTTATCCTTCTCTTTTAGGAGATGAACCAGCAAAAGAAAAAGAGACATGCGTTCAAACTGCAAATGATGAGGATTGCGTGGTTGGTGGTGGTAAGAGAAGTTTGATGTAAATTATTTTTTATTTAAAGATATTTGTTTGAGATGTTACTTTAAAAAAAGAGAAAAATTAATTGGATTCGAACTTTCAAATTTGGATTTTAGATATTTTATTGGATTGGACTTGAATTTATGTAATCAGACTTGGATTTTTTAGGTCCGATGATTAATTGGATTGGACTTGGACTTTATAAAGTTCGATCCAAGTCCATCCCTAAATCGAAATATGAAGGTTCTGACATTTGACCCGACTGTAATACTGACAAAGAGGCAGGATCGAATAATGAAGGTTTTGATATTTGATTCGGCTGCAACACTGACGAAGAAGCATGATCAAATGATGAAGGTTCTAATATTTGATTCAGCTGCAACATTGACGAAGATGCAGGATCAACGGAAATTTTTCTTTTTCTTTTTTTTGATTTTTTTGTTGGGAAATTAAAAGGGTATATGATAAGATGATTCATCCATTTCAACCAATTCTGGTGAAGTAGAATCTGTAAATTTGGGTGATTCGCTCCACCACCGACTGAGAGGCATATTCTAAAAGGTTGATATGCTACAACATTAACGAAAATGTAGAATTTGGAGAAGTTCTGATCAATCTACAACTCTGACGAAGAGGCATGATCGGAGAGTTTGATCTGCTACAATACAGACGAAGATATAAGACCTGAGAGTTTGATTCTGATCAAGCTACAAAATTGATGTAGAGGCATGATCTGAGAGTTTGATCTGCTACAACACTTACGAAGAGGCAGGATCAGAGAGTTTGATTCTGATCAAACTATAACTCTGACGAAGAGGCATGATCTAAGAGTTTGGTCTGCGACAACACTGATGAAGAATGTGATCTGAGAGTTTGATTCTGATCAAGCTACAACACTGACGAAGAGGCATGATCTGAGAGTTTGATTCGCTACAACACTGACGAAGAGGCAAGACCAGGATTGGAGTTTTGATTTTTCATTTGATTTTTTCTTTTGCTTTTTGATGATTTTTTTCATTTTTATTTTTCCCTTTTGGTTTTTTTGTTTGATTTTTTGATTTTTTTATTATTTAGGAACTAGTTATGATTCTAAGGTAATATCCAAGAAGAGTTTGGTCTAGCTGCAATACTGACAAAGAGGCAAGACCTAAAAAGGGTTTTATCCATTGCACCATTAACGGGGAGACTAGACCGAGAATAAGTTTAATTTGCTACACCGTTGGCGGAGAAGCGAGATTTGGAAGAATTTTGATCTACTACACCACTGACGGAGAGACTAGATCTGAAAGAAGTTTGATCTACTACACTACTGATGGAGAAGCGAGATCTGAAAGAAGTTTGATATACTAAACCATTGACGGAGAGACTAGATCGGTAAAAAGTTTGATCTACTACACCATTGATGGAAATGCGAGATCTAGAAAATATGGGATCCACTATACCACCGACGGAGGCAGGATCTTGGGATTTAATTTTGATCAAGCTACGACTTTGGCAAAGGGTCAAGATCGAAAAATAAAGGTTGATCAAGTTACGACACTGACAAAGATGTATGATAGGTTAGTCCGCTATACCATTGGCGGAGAGGCAATATCTGAATTTTTTTTGATCCGCTACACCGTTGACGGAGGCAGGATCTTGGGATTTAATTTTGATCAAGCTACGACTCTAACGAAGAGGCGTGATCTGTAGGTTTAGTTGATCAAGCTATGACTTTGACGAAGAAGCTTGATCCAAGAGTTTGATTTTGATCAAGCTACGACTCTAACGAAGAGGCATGATATGTAAGTTTGTTGATCCGCTACACCAGGTTACGAGTGAGATAGGATCGAAACAAATTGGTTGATCCACTACACCATGTTACGGGTGAGATAGGACCTTTAAGAAAAGATAGAGTTGATTTAAGAAAATATATTTTGAGAAAATATTTGATTAAGAAATTGTGTTTTCAGAAAAACAATATCCTTGTGAAATGATTAAATTAAGACATTCATGTTTTGAGGAAATATCCTCATGGAAGGATAGAATTAAGAAAAATGCCCTTATAGAAGGAATTAAGAAATTCATGTTTTAAGAAAAATGCCCTTATAGAAGGACGTAGTTAAGAAACTCTTGTTTTTGAGGAAAATGTCCTTATGGAAGGACAAAGTTAAGAAACTCATGTTTTTGAGAAAAATGCCCTTATGGAAGGACGTAGTTAAGAAACTCTTATTTTTGATAAAAATGTCGTTATGGAAGGACGGAGTTAAGAAACTCCTATTTTTGAAGAAAATGTCCTTATGGAAGGACGAAATTAAGAAACTCATATTTTGAGAAGAATGTCCTTATGGAAATACAGAATTGAGAAGCTCTTGTTTTTTAGAAGAATGTCCTTATGGAAGGACAGAGTTATGAAACTCCTATTTTTAAGAAAAATGTCCTTTTGGAATGATGGAGTTAAGAAACGCCCATTTTTGAGAAGAATTTCCTTATGGAATGACGAAGTTAAGAAACTCATAATTTAAGAAAAAATTGATTTGAGAAATTATTTTGAGTAACAAGTGCACAGTTAGTTTCTGGTAATGTATTTATGCAAATGACATGCATGTGCATGTTTTTCCGATGATGTATGAATGCATGAAATTCTTGTTAGAATCTTCAAGTTATCAATGCTAGATGTTATAACGTACGAACATGCTTAATGGTGCAGCGATGCATATGCTTTCATGTAGGCCCTCATGATGAATGAAGATGCATGTGATACTTGCATTCGTCATTTCCTTCTGTCTTAACTTAATTTTTGCTCAAAATTTGCCCCAGCAAAAGTTTGCCCCCCAAATTTCGTTGTTCTCATTCTAAATTTGAACTTTTGAGCTGAATGACCCTGACGTCATCTCTTTTCTTCTTCTCAAGGGAAACTGACTTGCGACACCACCGTCGGGGATGTAAAATCTGGATTGAACTGACCGGCTACCACTGACGAATGCAAGATCAGAAAAATGTTGATTCTGCCACATCATGACTGGGAGTCTTAATCTGAAACAAAATGAAACTTTAGTTAGTAATCTGTTCAGAAAATCTTATCGTTTGTCATCTGGATGTTTGAGCTTTTTGCATATTCAGCCTCCTTCGAGGCTAAAAGTTAGTTATCAATTATTGCCTTCATAATTAATGTTCTCCGGTCTCTTTCCTAGACTTGTTTGAATGCATCTTAATGCCTACATGTATGTTTAGTCTAAATGCATTATAAATTTTAGATGTATGCATGATGCGTGTGCTTAATGTAACATGATGAATGTGACATGATTTTCCTTGGCCCTCAAAGGGATGCTCCTGACTCTATGCTGGTTAGATCTTTACTTTTGATTAGGTAGTGTTCAGTGTCTTATATGTGAGAATGCCCCAACCTTCTTTGGGTTTGATCACCTTTTGGATTACTTCATCGGGTGAATGCCCTAACATTTTTGCCTGAAACTGCTTTTGAAGTGAACTCGAAGCTTAAAGTATGTTTTCGCCTTTTCTTGAAGGGCTTTCATTGTTCTCATGAACGCATTGTGTTGCCCCCCCAACCGAATCTATAAATTTGTTGTTGATTCATGGCAGCTTATTACTTCTAGTTCTGGCAAAGTGCTATAGACAATAGTTGATGTAGTTGTCTAGGGTGCAAAAGTCTGATTCAGCATCGGAGGCTCGCTTCCTGAACTCGTTAGGGAATACCCCTAGACTAGGGCCTTGTAGAGACGTGGTGTATCTATAAACACAGAGGTTATTCTCATAAATGCCCCTGGACCGGGCTCTTGCATAAGTTTAGTATGGTGTTAGATCGGCCGATTTTACTTTATTCGGTATTACTAGCATGGGGCATCCCGGGGAAGGTTTCAAAATTTTAAAATGTATGCATGTAAATGCAAGGTGCATGTGATGGATGCAAAGGTACTAATTCAATAATGGTTCCCTTGGCTCAACATCTAAATTGACATGATTCATTCGCAACTCTAAATATTGCATTGATATCTAGGGTGCTAGATTCCCCTGATGATAAATCTTTTTCAATTTAGAAACCATTCGTAAATCAATATTTCATGCTGGTGAAATGCAAAAATTAAAATGTTATGGTAGTTTCACGCAGTTGATGTGAAATGAATGATTTAATGCAGTGTAATCACCAAAAAAGGTTAGTTCAAATTAAAAGAATTGAATAAATAAATCAAATGATGAATAAGGCAAAAATTAAGACAGTAAAGAAAATTGTACATAAATGACAAATAAAGGCATCAAAAACCTAAACAGGGTGACTACTAACAGGCAGAGATTCAGTATGGCTCTAGACAAGGTAGGCTCCTATGGTTCACTACATATGATTTTGGTTCTAAAGTAATGGTACCCGAACTGTCGCTAGGACATCGATTCAGGAGGATACATTTCCCTAAGTCTGTGCGGAGATAAGATCTCACGAAGACAAAGGTACATATGTATCCCGGAAGCGATCCACTATAATGCACGGAGGCGATACCTTATGAAGGCGAAGCTTTTCACTCCCACTTAAAAGGGACGGAGCTCAGGTACAGAGCTCATGATATGCAAAACCAAGAAAATAGATTTAATTTTTTTGTAAAAATTTTTGAAAAATAAAAAGAAGGGATCACAAAATAAATTAAACCGAGTTTATAGTTTTCACTTTTTAAGACAGAAAGTATTCAAATGGTGGCTCGACTTTCTCAAAAAAAAAGTCCCCAGCGGAGTCGCCAAGCTGTAACAACGGTCCTGCCTGTGGTGGTGCTTGACGCGTTTTTACGAAAATATTTGGGATAGAGTCGCCACCAATCTTTTTAATTTAGGTGAGATTGGATCACCTGAAAACCTGGCTATTTTAAAAAAACTTGTTTTTGTGTCATTTTATTAAAACAACGAGTTTTGGTCTGTGAAACCAAAAAACAGGTTCGGGAGTCAATTATGTGTGGGGAAGGATGAGCACCCCCCACAACGCCTAAAATAGATACATGATCGATTACATATTGTCTAAATGATGGAAATTAAGAAATTGAATTTAATTTAAAATTTGTGATCCCTTAAAATATTTAAAAGAATATTTGTGTGTATGAAATGAATTTACACCCCTACACATGAAGCATAATTTCCGTTAGATTTCGAATGAAGGGAACCTATTTTGAAAATTATAATCTAGAATTTAAAATGATATTTTGTAATATGGACTAACGGAAAGCGGCACCCCTTATATTCGAGGTACGTTTTTCACGAGAATTCTTAATAAAAGGTTTTAATTTAAAATTTGATTAAATTAATGTACAAGATATATATATATATGTTAGATTATAAATATTACGAGTATAATAATAATAATAATAATAATAATAATAATAATAATAATAATAATAATAATAATAATAATAATAATAGGCAAAAAGTAGAAATGAGGGCTGAAATGTAACAAAATGAAAATTAAAGTGTAAATCTGCAAGGATACAGAAGACGGAGGGATGAAGCTGTAATTTTTCCATTTTTGTAAATGCGCGAATCCCTCCGGGTCGGGTCTACACGCGGGTACACCAAGGTCAAAATGACGCCGTTTTAATAGGGCCTTAAATACAAGCTTTTGACCAAAAGTGGTCATTTGTGTCTGATAATAAAAAAATACAAATCCTCTCAACTCGTCTATGCCCAGGCCGGTCGCCGCCTGAGATTTGCCGTGAGTCGTCGTTGATCGGCGACGTAGAGCTGCCGTGCACGGTCGGAATTCATGCAATGGTCTGAAAGGGTTCGGTTTTTTCTCCTAATCACTATTCCAGGGTCCGATTTTCCTAAATCGGTTTCTATGTAAGTAGATCTAAGATAAACCGAAGGTTTTAATTTTTTTACTTCCTATTTTATCTGTTATTTAGTTATTTTATTCTCGATTTTTTTTGTTGTAATCCCTCTCTTCTTTTTTCTTTTTTTGCTTTGATTTTTTAGTCTCTCTAACCTTTTTCTTTTTTGCAGCCGTAGGTAATTTATAGGATGGGAAATTAGTTCTTGGCCAACCACGTACACTGATGACAAGACATGGGATGGGCTGTGGATGTGACCGAGGCGGTGGTGGTAGGGATAAGGCGGTGGATGATGATTATGGGCAGTTTAGGGGTGATGGGTTTTATTTTAGTTTATTTAGGATTTAATTGATTATTTGGGGTTTCGGTTAGTGTTTAGATTGGTTTCGAGTTAGATAAAAACGTCGACGAGGTTGTTGACGGTGGCGACGGACGACTTGATGTCGAGCGTCGACGGCGATTGAAGGTGATGGAGGCGGTGGCGGCTGAAGATAATGGAGGCTGCGATGGCTTGGATGGGTATATTAGGGTTAGGGTTAGCTAGGGTTTAGTTTAGATTATGGGCCAGGTGGGTTTGGATATTGGGTTTGGGTTATAAAAGTTGTTGGGTTATATTTGTAAAAATAATAATAGAAAGTTTTTATTTAATTGATTTTAATTCTGGACTCATTTGGGACAAAAATAAGTGTTTACACGGTGTATAATGTATCGGCACCTCTTTGTGCCTTGACCCTATTCCCATTGCTTTCAGAGACATCACTTTGATAAACCCAAACAGCCTAACCTAAATTGGCCCCTCAAATAATTATAGTCGCCCCACATCTCCAACAAGATGTCAAACACATATCTTTCACTAATTCAACTTAACTAGCTAGAGAGCATAAATCGTGCATGCTCTACGTATCCCTAGCTGTATGCATTTGAATTAATAATATCCTCTCTGTTTTTCTCTAAACCCAAGTTGCAAAACACAAGCACATGTCTGCATGTTTTTTGTTTAATGAAAGTATGTAGCAGCTAATATATATTAAAGTGGACCCAACCGCCATGCCGGCTATGCTCTAGAAACCTTGAAGCCAGTAGATGAGAGGAGGAAAGATTTGAGTTGATGGTGAAGGGGACATTTCAAGGCAAGTTGAGAAATAAAAGAAACAGGGGATAGTTGAACAAATCATGGGAAAACCCAACCCTACTGAATGATGCAGCTGAGGAAATATATTCAAAAGGTGGTGCCAGTTGTTGCATACAAGGAGGACAAAAGGCTTTTGCCCTAAATATAGCCTAATGCTTGTTTTCATGTGTGTCCTAAATATAGCATAGCAGGTACAGATTTTTTTTTTTAAAAAAAGGAGACACAACCATGATGAGTTTGGTTTAGATAAGGGTAGGGGACAAAGAGAGAGATGTATGAAAATGAAGAGGGGGGGGGGGGGGGATGGAAAATGGAGTGGTTGCCAAAAAGAGTAGCCATGTGAGAAGCATGATGGTCTACAATGATGCTGCCTCACTTTCTAACACTTGAATCTTTTATCTTTACTAGAAAAAAGGCATGGCAACCATGACCCCTAGCCATCTGTGTGGTGGGACTTCACTATTTGAGTGGGTTGCTATATGTAAAAAAAATCTACCTACACCAATTCTTTGTTTGCTGATCTAAAACACCAAGAGAAGCCTAGCTAGCTAGCTAGGGTATTTTCAACTTAATTTGCGACATTTGTGAATGATTGCATACATGCCTTTGAACCTGCTTAAATGAGAAGTGTAAGTGAACAGGCAAAGAGTTGGAATGACAGAAGGGTACATAATTCTTAACATTTGCTAAAAAGAGAGAGCCAGAGGCAGACAGACAGACAGACAGGCATTTGGTGACTTTGAGAAAGGCCAGCCGAACACTGAAATTGAGAATTTTCTTTTACTTTTCCCACCATCTTTTTAAAATGCTTGTGCACCAATTGAGATTCCAATCCCTGAAAAGTTTTTCAGTTTCCCGCTTACAGGATCTCATATGCCAATTTCTTAGCAGTCAAGCAATGGAAATCAACTGTATGTCTTAGCTGTTTATTAAGCTGCAGATTATGCTCATGTATCTGGTGCAGCAGCTAGCTAGTTGTTTTGGATAAGCAATTTGTGGTTTATGTAGAGGATCATCACACTTTTTCCACCATATGGAGATTGAAGATATTTTTTTGGGCCACCTAATTAAGCATAGGCTATGTTTCAGCTTACCACATGCATATGTTATAGTTAAGGAACACAGCATGCACTTTATGTGTATATCTCCGTAGAGATTGAAAGTAAAAATGGCAGGATTCAGTTTTGAAGGTAGATATAGAAATAAAATAGTTCAAGATATGCACAAGATATTATTAAGGATATTTGGCCGTATAGTGTATCTCCAAGATTCAACAAGCTCTTTTGTTATAAAATTAGGCTCAGAAATTAGCAATAACTCAACATTTCTGTTTAATACTTTTATCAACACTTAATTTAAATTTAAATACAAATATTAAAATATGATCGTCTGAATGGTCCATTCAAATTTAGTATGTTGAAATAACATATCCTTATATTTATATGATAAGCTTAAGAAGTTTGACTTTCTCAAAAATATATGCATTATAAGACCAAATATAAAATGGAGGGAATACTATATATGAATTATCATCCATGGCTGTTTCCATTAAATGTTTATTTCCAGCTCCTTCTAGAGAGTCACATGCATTCTAAAGGGATGCATTATTCAATTGAAATGATAATATTGTTGTAACGTTGATATTGTCTCTTCTTTTTTTAGTATATGTTCGTTTACTCTTAGCCTTTGAAAAATACACATATCATATTAATAAATTGTTCGAACTCGAATCTTTTAAGAATAACAATGCTTTATTTTTCACTGGAGACCACTCAATAGGTTTAACCGATTGTTTCTTTTAAATCTGAATAATAACAAGAGGTGAATAATAGATGATTGAAGAGTTAAATTTGGTGGTACCCATGTCTCCTTTCCCACCACCTGGAAATCAATATCCTGCCCTTTGTTGGGGGGGGGGGGGTAATTATATTCAAACAAATGGATATATATATATATATATATAAGATATATATTTTACATGTGGAGAAGGAAAGTGATGAGCTTTATGCTGCTCCACATTGTGATGGCAAGATTAAGCAAAGGAAAATGGAAGTGAGAAATGAAGAAAAGAACAAAAGAGATGGGGCGTGATAGATGTGAAATTCTGAGGACTGAAACCCCCCTCGTGCAATCTCTGCATCCAGAAATTAAAACCAGCAGCCCACTTCAGCAACCAGACAACACTCTCTTTTGTTTTTTCATTTCCATTGGAATTGCTGTTTCTTTTCTCATGGACTCATCTGGGGGAAAACTCTTTCTAAATTATTTGCCTTTTTTCCCTATTGGAAAGGAAAGTTCAGTAAAGTGGCATTGCAAGTTGACCCCTTAACTGCAATCTATTTTGACATTTACTAATCACATGAGTTTGATTTGCTGTAATGATATATGTATATGTAAAATAATTGCATGGTTATGTACATACATATCAACTATGGATAAGCTTTTGCTCGTAAAACAGTTTCTGATTTTGGAAACAAGGGGAATCAATGATGCTATTGTACTTCCACCAATATTTACTTTTTGTCAAGTTAAAATTTACTTATCGCATAAACTGATGGTACTCCTAATTGGTAAGGAAATGATTTAAGTTTGAACTATGGAGATAATATTATTAAGAAAGATAATTATAAATCTCAAACGTAATTATAAAATCAACATGAAATATAAAAAGTTATATTTCTTTTATCAATGTTAATATATAAATTTATACGTTAATATATAAAATATAAAACCATACAATTCGTTTAGTGGAGCAAGATTCAAAATTGAATGAATAGTTTTGATATAATTATTAGACAACTAAATAACAATTATGTCGGTGAATAACCCAAAATATCAGGCGGGGCAAATGTCAAAATTGTATCTTTCAAGTGACAAGCAGATTACAATTGACTACTAATCGTATAGTAACCTCACCTTTTCGAAATAAATGCCTTTTCCCCTTTCTCCCACCGCCCACCATTGAAACTTGGCTAAATATAAATCCACACACACATTATAGATAACACTCATTTCTCCCAAACCAAGATAAGAGTCTAAAAGACTAAAAGGATAAGTTTATGATTGTAGTTAAAGTTTTTTTTCTTTATAAAAACTCGAATCGATATATTGTATTAAAATTATTAGGCGTTGAGATAGTGGACAAGAGATGATGTTAGCATAGGGTTTTGGAATCGAAACCCAATCCCTTTCTTTGTTTTGGTATGATTTTTTTAGGGCAAGACTTGGCATGTGTCCCTCTGCTCAACACAAAGGCCGAAGCCTCGTCTTTCTCTCAATCTTTGAGACATGCACCCTCTTTCAATACCAAAAGATGAACCAATGGATTGTTTTTTTACGTGGATGTTGTGTTGATGCGCATCAAACTACAAAAAGGAAATTATGTTTGAAAATGAAACATATTCTTCTTTTATCATTTTGACGCATCCAAATACCGTCACCTCCTCACAAAAATATATAGAAATGATTTGCAAACTAAACAAATGAGAAAGTGAAAAACTACATTTGAAAAAAAAAAGTTACATATTAGTCCTCTAGTTTTTTGTTTTACTATTGAACATGGGTTAATTTAGGCGGCTGAAGTCACCATAATGCAGATCAACGGCTGATGTTCGTCACCCTTATTATGATCACACTCATCGGGTAGCCTTGTATCTACACACGTCAGCATCTTGGCCCTCTTAGCTTGTAGGTCCCAGTCAGTGGATCCCACCACAAACAACATAAGCAGAGCGCAACACACCTGCGCCGAAAACAAGCCCAGCCATAGCCCGGCAAACCCGACTCCGAGATAGAATCCGAGCCCAACCGCTACGGGCATCCCTACCAGGTAGAACGCTCCGAGGTTCACATTGGCTGCGGTGGAAGGACGGGCACTCCCTCTCAGGACCCCACATCCCACTGTTTGTGGGCAGTTCCCAAGCTCGCATAGCCCTAGGATGGGAAGGGCGATGGATGTCAGCCGTAGGATCTCGGGGTCGGATGTGAACATCCGGGCCCATTTATCCCTCATCGCTGAAGCAAACGTCGAAGCTGACAAGCCCATCACGGCGGACACGAGCACTGCCACCACAGCGGATAATCTCGCTTTATTAGGATGGTTCGCACCAAGTTCGTTTCCGACGCGGGTCGAAACCGCGAAACTCAGTGAAGAAGGGAAAACGTATATCAACGACGTCGTTTGGATCAATATCCCCATGGAAGCGACCGGCGCCTTTGGGTTCCCCAAAATCCCACATAGAACGATCATAATCTCATACCACCACCACTCCAAACAAACCGAAACGCAGCTCGGCGCGGCTAGCTGGAGCAGCGGCTTCCAACCTTTTAAACACTCCAAACTCGGCTTCTCCCACGTGGGTTCGTGGAGCCCCGAGGCCCAAATGTAAACAACCAAGGAGACGAGGACAAAGAAGTTAGAGATGGAAGCGGATGCTGCAACGCCGGCGACGCCGAAGTTGAAGCAGGAGACGAGTAAGAAGTTGATGGGTAAATGACAGACGGTGGCGATGAGGGTTGCTAAAGTAAGCGGGAAGGTGATGCCTTGAGCGCGAAGGTAAATGCGGATTGGGTGAACGAAGGAGTTGGTGAAAAGGTCAGGGAGGGAGAAAAGTAAGTATCTCTGGCCGATGTGGGTGATATTAGGATCTTGATGGAAATAGACTAAAACGTTGAACATGTTTATCCAAAGGAAAGATATTAATATGGAAACGAACAAGAGGAAAACAACGTAGCGGTGAAGGGTTAAAGATAAAAGCTTAGGTCTTTGAGAACCAAAGGCTTGGGAACAAAGCGGTTCCATACCTAAAGCAAGGCCAGAGAGAACCGAGTAGCCCGTGATGTTTGCAAAGGCTATAGCTAAAGAGCCAGCGGCCAGTTGGATATCCCCGAGATGCCCGAGGAAGAACATGGAAATGATGGAACGAGAATAGAGAATGAGACCGGTGAGGGCTATGGGGAAGGCTAGACTGAAGAGTGATTTAACTTCGGAGGTGGTTTCTGAGATGGAAGGGTAGATGCACCCATTATTTCCTTGGTGTTGCAGCTGGTGCTTCTCAGGGTCTTTTATGGAGTCGGGAAATGGTAAGAGATTGAAGTAAAGGTGGGATTGAGATGATTTCTCGGTTACGTTTGGGAGGGTAGCGGCGGTGCCTTGATTACACATGACGAGGACGACGACGACGACAACGAGGTAAGCAAGATGGTGATGATGAAGAAGAACCAAAGATGAAGCGAATCCTGTTTGTTGTTTTGCACTTCAAACTCACTAGAGACACACTCTCCTAGAAGCTCTCTCTCTCTCTCTTTTTCCCCCTTTCACTTTCTCTAACTTTGTATGGACGCTAAGCTTTGGTTCGAAGATAGGTAGACAGAATGGTTTGATTTGCAACTGAGATAGGTATATTAATAGATGAGTTGAGGTCGTGTTTTCTTTTTACAACTCATTTTCTATTTCATTTCTCTTTTGTCCTCGTATAAAACTGTTATTTAATAATAATAATAATAATAGCACACTTATTTTTACCATCTCTCATGTCCATTTTCTTAATCGAATTTCATGATTATTCTTTCGACTATTTTCTTTAAAAATATTAAAAACATTCATTTTTATTTAATAGTATACATTAACTGATTAAATTCTAAACCTTAAAGGTACTTGTAGTCCTTGAATTTTTTGAAAAAAAATTAATTAAGCCTCGAGTTTTTTTGTACTTAATAAGTTCTCCAATCAATAAACTAAATCAATTAAGTTCGTCGATCAATTTTGACCATCCATTTTTTATGATTTTTTGAGATATTACTGTCACGTGACACATTATAGTTCTGTTATGTGACATTTGCATAATTTTTTAGAAAACTATTTTTTATGATTTTATAAGTTTTTTTAAGAACTTTTAAATGATATTTTAGATTTTAAAAATGTAAATTGACATCACTATAATACGACATATTGCACCAATTGATCTAGAAAAAAATTGTTAGAATTAACAGTCAGCGTTAGTCAAATAGGTGAATTGATGAAAGTTTAGAATATAATAACTTAATTACGTGCAAAAAAAAAATCACACGCTTAACTGATTTTTTTCTCAAAAATTTAAAGGCTTATGATACCTTTGAGCTATTTCTAAATTTATGATATTTTTAAAATTCGACATATTGATTAAAAAGTAGTGTGATAAAAGATTAAATGTTTTATAGTTTAAATTTAGAATTTGATGTTTTATAGTTTAAATTTTAAAAATTTAGTATTGAAATTTTAGTTTTTTTTTAAAAAATTAAATGTTTGTAATTTTTTCCCTTTATCGGTACATGAGATAATAACCAAATTTTATAACATGTTTGTACGCTTAAATTATATTTAAAAGACAAAATATTACTGTTTTCTAACCTCATTTCCTATAGATGACGTTTTAAGTTGAATTTTAAGACTTAAAACATTTTAAAAATTTAACTTGATTGTAGGTTTAATGAAAAACACGTCACGAAAGACATAAATATGAAATTATCGTGTAATATAAAGCTTTTTTATTTTCTTAATCTTGCTGCCGAGTGGGGAATTGTATGAGCCATTATTTTATTTTTTATATCTTTGATTTTGATACTTTGAGTTTTTTCTTGTTTGGAGGTGTGTGGTTGGTTGTATAAAGATAGTTCTTTTGATGAATAAAATTTACATTTATCCAAAAACAAAAAAAGAAAAGAAAAAAACGTCAGGGTGTCGGATTGGCTCAATTCCCGATAAGTAAAATGGTGTTTTTCCGAGGGGTGGTTGTGATTTTTATTTTTATTATTGGAACCGCTCCCTATCC
This sequence comes from Hibiscus mutabilis, assembly GCA_019671005.1. Classification (NCBI taxonomy): domain Eukaryota; kingdom Viridiplantae; phylum Streptophyta; class Magnoliopsida; order Malvales; family Malvaceae; genus Hibiscus; species Hibiscus mutabilis. The sequence goes on along the minus strand of JAGYYJ010000322.1, from coordinate 2,416 downwards.
TTCACCGGCCGGCAGCTGAAACCATAGTAAAAATATATACTACTACGTGCGGAGAACTTTTGCTACAGCCTAGCTTTTCACTTTTCACTCTTCTCGTCCTCTTAGTTTTCACCCTTCCATGGTAATTCTAACTCAATAACTGCACTCTCTCTTTGCAATAGAAACACTAAATATTTTGTATTATCAAGATGAAGACTAGAATCAAATTAATTACATTATATAATTTTAAACGCATTCCAGTCATTTCCGGTGCGGTATGCCAGCTGAGTTGCAGCTCTACAACTTGGGAATTTGATTTTAAAAATGCTAAAATTTTTCAAATCCATTTATGATATTAAACAATGGGTTGGTTACCTTTTTAAAAATAAATAGTTCTAAATTAAGAAAAACAGAAGAAAATAAAGTACAAAAACTACAGAGATGGCAATGACACGTGACAGGTCACACGTGCAGTTAGGGACTCGGTTTTCTGCCCTTCTGGCAGTCCTTAAAGGAGCCGTGGAGCAGAGACAGAGTGAGCAGGCTAAGCTACGAAGAAAAAGGAAGACGAAGACGAAAACTGAAACTCAAAACAGAGGTGGGAAAAAAGGCTCTGAGTCTCAGGGTCAGACCCTGGTAATTAGAGTTGGCAGTTTTCTCATCATTATTATTATTATTATCATTTTGTGATTGGACGACTGAAATTTATCTACCAAATTTCAGGACCCCGCGCGCATGCATGCATGCACCCACCCAAGGACCCCTCAGCTACAACATTAACATCCCTAAACCAATAAATCTGAGAAGTTACTGCCAAAATATAATACGCGGTTGCTGCTGTTACCTTTTACTGCGAGTCACGTTTTTAATTAATGTTAAGGGATATGGATTGATAATGGGTGAGTTTTCACATGCAAAGGCAAAAAAGGGCAGGTGGATATATCATATATAAGTAAAGTACAGATGGCTGGGATTTACCAAACAGATGGTCGAAAGGAGACATCTTTCTTTCTTTTTTACTTTGGTTTTGTTTTCCTCTTTCTTTTATGTTGAGTTTGGGGTTTTAATCGACTGTTTTGTTGTCGTTTTGTCTTAAGGAAAGCAGGGGAAGAAAGGTGGTAGGGATCCAGCCAGCCGAGCTTTGTAGTGACACGCACGCAGCCCCTCTGAGTCTGAGTCTGACACGGGCTGGTGGACCCTGCTGCCCTTTGCTTTGCTGCACCACTTCTTGTGTTTCTATTACGGGAGCTAGCGCCTTTGTGGACTGTGCTGTGCCGTTTTTGTGGGCTCTCCCTTTGTTTAACGTTTCTAGTCTTTTTCTCCGAAATCCTGATGCTTTTGTTTTGGACCATTTCAAGATCTTCCGTTCCCATCCCTTCGTATATATATTAAACAAATTGTGGGGAAACCCTCCTGCTCTTTGCCTCCATAAAATATCAAACACTCAACCAACTTGACTTGTGTTTTAGTCCTACATGTTGTATAATTAAAACACTTGTTCATTTGCATGTGAAACCCTTTCAAATAATGAATTTAATCAAGGGAACAAATACATTTATCCCTTTTCAATCAAACTATTATTAAAATTATTTAAAGGTCAGAGAAATTCGATTCGAATTTTAATATTTTTATCTTATCTTATTAAAACAAAGCATGAAGCCCATATCCTAAATGTTGCACCAAATAAAGAACTCCTTTAATTCTGTAGGGTTCTTTATTGGGCCCAAAAGTTGGGTCTTTGGAAATAGTCAATAAAGTTTATGTCGTGATCATAAACCCTATAATGGTTTGGAAAACTAGGTGTTTGACTTGGTTAGATTAGCAAATATAAGCCCATAAATTCATTAAGCTCAATCTAAAGCTTCCTTTCATTGATACACACACAGCTACGTACATATACATATTTTTTGCGGTACAATTATGTACATAGTCACAAGGAGTATAACTACACACTAATTGTACAAATCATACCGAATAAACAATATCGTTACTCAAGGACAAATGAGCCACGTCATACTCCTTTTCAGCATTCTTGCTTTGATAATCAGGGGGAGGACCGTTTTTGAGTAAGATTTGCAGTACCGTTCTCATGGAAGGTCTTAACGAAGGCAATGTTCTAGTACAGTAAAGACCGAGTTTGAAGACATTGCACATTTGATTCAAGTGACAATCTTCCTTGACATCTTCATCTAATGCATCGAATATCGAGTTGCCTCCTTCATAGTAATGTTGAGCCCATTCTGCAAGTGATCTGTGTTCGTCTCCACGATTTGGTTTTCGTCCCGTTGTTAGCTCCAAAAGGATGACTCCGAAGCTATAAACATCGATCTTCTCATTGATTCTCCTTGTTTTAGCATATTCTACAATCCGATTCAGAATAAAAGATAATGTTATAACTAGAAATCAAGGTAGTGGAATTTGGATGTAATGTTGAAAC